>MNCI01007408.1:359360-375253 GCA_015680685.1 Gnetum montanum
CATCATCTTTCCTCCTACAAATAGGAAAATAGACAATCCTTGTTCAAGATAAGATAATCTTAGAATTTATTTTTATACATATATTACAATAACTACATAAATGAGTATAATCTCTCTACTCTAGAATAAAGTTGTATTAAAGGTTTGATAAACAAAGTAACTTAAGTCACCAAATAATGGTATCTTCATCCTCAAACTTACTTCAAAATTAGATTACTTCTTAACATAAGAATTGAAAAGAATTTAAATGTTGAACATTTGCATAAATGTCCTTTTAGGTTGACACAATTCAATGAGCATCAGTGTCCAATACACTTAAATTTAATGAAATTATAACTAACCCCATTGGCTCAACTCCGTGAATTGTGATAAAATCTTTAACTGTGTAGTTCATTTAATCTTTATTAGTCATTATTTGTGGCATATTACTTTTTACTACTCAACGTCTTATACAACCATGATAGACTAGCAACCACAAAGCTTTCATTTTCCATAAACCAAAATTACCTATATCATCAAGCTTTATAAAATTAATCTTACTTACACCAAAGCTTTATAAAATTAATCTTACTTACACCAAATCAATGAATAGACCTTAACCTTAATCATAATCCATTGACCAACGAACAAAACCATGAAGATGCTACCCCTACGGTTGATGACAACTACTAGAAATGCAGAATTCGCCAACGAACAAAACCATGAAGATGCTACCCCTACGGTTGATGACAACTACTAGAAATGCAGAATTTGCCAGAGCTAAACCAAATTATGGATGACTCTAACTCATAGTTTAGAGATTTAGGAATCAATTTACATAGTAACATGACAAAAAATTAACAAGAACACTCATGATTGTTTCCACCATCATTCAAACTCAAGTTTTTCCTTTCGCAGAATTAAATAATGCTTGCACGGGAATATTTCAACCTGGGAATATTTCAATCAGCAATGGAAATCAACATAAAAAAAGCGGGAGGAGAAATGAAATTTAGTATTGCTTGCAACAAGAACATGGGATACCGAAACAACACAAGGCTATTGCAAGTCGTGGCTGCACTCCCTTAACACCTCGAACATCTCTTTATACTCATTTTTACCATCTATATTTATCATCACATTTGATTTCTAATTTTAGATCCCTGGATAAATCATATTCAGCACAAACTTTCAAAACAAACAACAAAAGAAGCTATTTACTTATACAATCACACGCTGCTGTGAGGTACTTCACAGCAGTTGTCAATGCAATAAGTTGTTCGAATGACCACATCGGCTTCTAAGACAATGACCTTATAACCCATTTGAACGAACAACAAACATAGATATAGAGAAAATAACATAATGAAAATCGATAACGCACGGGATTTTTCAAGATAAAACTCTAATCCCAAGAAAAATATCCATGGGGCAAAATAAACTAATGGGGTTTTTTCAATGCAGCTGCAGAAGAGATCCTGTAAAGATCAGGCCTCACTGGAAGGCAAAAGTTTCATGGCATAGTTGCTGCACGATCTTTGATTTTTCTCATAAAATCATTTCACCTTTTTTAGTTTCTCTTTAAAAAATCATGACTACGGGACTTCCTATTTTTGTTTTTGGCTTTGTTATCAGGTTTAGTGAAATTCTAGCAGTATTAACAGTTGTGGGAACAGACATACAACTCTTCGACAAACAAGCCAGCAAAATGTACAAATGTTCTCTAAATAAACGCTTGTATGTACAATGAATCTTTTGTTAAATTTCAGTACTTTACTTTCTTGTATTCACTTATTCAAAAGAAATTCAGTCCATGTCAAATCTGCACCTATGTTGTGTGCGAATAATCCAAGTTTACTAACATATGAATTGTGATTTTGTAAAGACATAAATTATTATTCCTCGCACCTTTTTTTCCCGTAATTGCACCAGCATCAGTATACAATAAATACCAAACCTGATAAACATCATAACGTGAAAAGAGTTAAAAAAACAAGGAGAGACTCATTTGCATACCGACGAAAACGACGCTGAAAAGAAGAAACAGAAGTTCAAGTAAGCGATGCTTATGAAACAGAGATCACTATGAGAGATCGTTGTAACCCAGTCTTCAAACACAACCCAAACAACAGCTCCTCACATTTCAATTACAATCCCCAACTATGCTCCAAACAATTTATTAGTTGATATTTTGATTAATGGTTGTCATCCTTTCTTGCAATAATAATTAGCACTTGGTTGTCACCCATTCTTGCAATAATAATTAGCACTCATTCCACGTGAGCCCTCAAGCAAAAAGTACCATGATCCTCCTCTTCTTCCAATAATTCACTTCACTCTTCATAAAAGGAAGTTCTTCTAATAATTCAGTAGGAATCATGTTCAAACCAAAACCTATATTTGCTAGGGTTGCGATTGTATAGGGTTCATTTTCCCTCTCAGTAGTGGCAAGCATGAACAGTTGGACACTATAGTTGGCAAAGCCTAAATGGGCAGAAAATGGAAGCAGTGTTCATGAGTTTTTCATGTCTGAAGGTTATTTAGAATATATTTGCAAGAATAAGATTTCTAACATTTTGGTCTCGGGTTTTGTTGTGCAGCTTTAAGATCAGTTTGTGCATGGTCTAGAGATGCAAAGTCTATGCAGAAACTATTCATTCTGATTGTGCTTCCTCTTATGTACAGAGACAACAATAACATTTGATTAAGCCTTCCTACATAGCCCAAAGCCATGTTTGTGGCAACATACATCTTTGCAGGTGTAACAGTAACATAGTTACAACTACTATTAATGGTAAGGTAAGCATTAGGTATGTAGTGGTTTCATTGATTAAAAATGGCTACATACATCTTTGTAGGTGTAGCAGCAACAACAAAAGTACCAATTACGATCAATGGTGAAGTAAGCATTAAGTATATAGATGGTTTCATTGATTAAAAATTAGAGGAAAGCCAAGGTAACAGGTTTGTTTGCTTGAACAGTCATGTTTGTGTGCTTATGCATATTTTAAATCAAAGTTGTCATGTAATCTGCATCAAAGATAAAATATTCTAGATTGGCAAAAGAAATTAATGGATGTGAAAGAACACTCAGACTTATTCATTTTGACTATGCTTTCACTTATATACACAGAGACAACAGTTACATCTAATTAAGTCTTTGCTACACAATCCAAAGCCATATTTGTGGCAACATACATGCAAGATTTCTTGAGAGTAAAAGCATATTTCTTTTAATATTTAGGATTAATGGTAAGGTAAGGAAGGAGACATCTTTGCAAGTGCTATAGTAACATATTATTAAAAGTGAAGTGCGGAGCAAGTCAAGGTAACAGGTTTGTTTTGTTTGGTTGAAACTTTCTATTTATAATAATGTGCATATAAAGGTTGTTACGTAATGTGCCGAAAGAAGTTTAAATCAAAGTTGTTACGTAATGTGCATGAAAGTTGAAGTTCAGGGGCAAGAAAAAATCACCAACGCTGCCAAAAATTAATGAACGTGGAAGGACACTCAACCCTGTCATACTCATTTCCCTCAACAAATTATCATGTTCTACCCGAAGGAGATAGGCACCAGGCAGGGACAGTAGTCGCAATTTTCAAATAACAACAGTAAATTTTCATTTGCAACGTGGATCAAAGCGTGTCACAGGTTCCAGTTGTCTACGTCAAGCTTTCCTGACTCAGTCAACTTGTCACTCTCATCCGAGCATGCGTTTGACTAACTGGCGCCACCAGCCTAATAGATACCATAGCTTAATCTTATCAACGACATTTTCTTGCTTTGATTTTTCTCCTATCCATGTCTGATTTGGCAAGAAAATTAATGCATTGTAACATTTGCTTAAGACAATTAATTAAAATGGTTTACTTGCATTAGTTGGACAGGAAAATAAACTCCTGCAAATTTAATATTTAGATTTGCAAGTTGTTACAGTAAATGCTATGATTTGGGGAAACTGAGGCCTCAACTGTTCCTTCGAACTGGGGACCTTTCGTGTGTAAGACTGACGTGGTGCTGTGGTAAAACTTTGTTACTGTTTTAAATCTCTTGGAATTCAGAGTTATGTTTATCCATCCTCCCGAGATTTTCGAAACAGGGAAAAATTAAGCCTTGCTTACGTTTTGAATTGTGACAGAACTATGTGTTGAAGGCTGGATGTAGACTATGAACCAATGTCAATCTCGTAGAGACACTATTCTTAATTATTGCCCTTCTCTTTATCGCTGCAGGCCTATTCACTGCTATTATAACAGCTTGTAAACTCCTAAATTATTGATGGAACTGTCCATTATAATTTTACCTAAAATGGCTATATTCCCAATGATAAATAATGTTAAAGACACATTCAAATACAATTAAGCTAAATGTGAAGAGGAATGTTCTCTTCCTTGGGATAAATCTCAATTTTAAGATTCCTCTGTTTTTCATACTATGTTTTTTTATCCTTCCGAAATTTTCATAGGAAAAATTAGGCCTCTTGCTTACGTAGGGAAAAATCCATTTGTGTTTTAATTCTCTTTGGTTTAAGTGCGTAAGTATAGACCGCAAAAATAATCAAGCCTCCTGCATAGACAAATTTAATAACATAGAAAAATAGTAGACGGGACAAACAGCATTGATGTTCTCAATCTCTGTGATTTAAGCCTCCTGTATAAATTCTTTAGTAAACATTGATCAATTATTGGCAGATAAAATGAGGGTGTTATATAATATATCTTTTTTGAGTAAATCTGAAATGCTTGGGACATTTTTGAGATATCTGAAACTGAAGACGAGAGAGTTTTGTTCCAAATTTTCTTGGAAAACTTTTTGAAAGTTTGGTTATTTTGATTCAAAATTCTCTTATTCAAATAAATAAATACAAACATACCATTAATTAAAAATATTATAACAAAAATCTTTTTTATTCTTGACTTTAGCTACTTTACAAGGTAGAAAGATAAAATCAAGTACTAACAGGACCGTGAGACAGTTAACCGTGCTTCTATTTTTAACTCTTCGAGAACAGTTGAAGACCAATAATTCCCATGATCCAGAAAGGGGCGTGTGATGGAGCAAAGTTTTCAACCGGAGCCAATTAAAAGATTCCTCTATTTGGGAAAGTTTTTAACAAAACAAACTGAACTCTTCCTTTTCGTTAATTGTAGATTTGATTTCCGAAATTGTCCTCCTTTAACAATATTCTAATTGTGGAATTCTAAATATGTGAGGGAAAAGGAGCACCTTTATCAAATGATGGCGGTAAGGGTAGGCTACCAATTGATTCTCAATTTTGTGCACTACTGTTTCGTATTAGCAATGTTACGCATCATGGCAATGCATATGCTCTTTCAACCTAGATACATGTCTTATATTGCCAAAATATATAGACTATAGTGGCCATCAAAGCAAAAGACATTTTACAATGGAACACTTATATGTATACCAACATTCTAAAATTTGCTAATGCATTGATTTATAAAGGAATCAATTTTAAGTTTGAGCTTTGCTATCAAATCCATGTAGACTTTCTAAAGGAATCAATTTTAAGTTTGAGCTTTGCTATCAAATCCATAATGTAGACTTTCTAAGTTAGAGTCTTTCATTAACACTTTCAAATATGTATAGTGTGAGTCTTTAATGTATCAAAAGTACCTTAAGCAAAAACCATCATGCAAGTAATTAGTAGGTTCACCTTTTAAGCACACTGGAGTTGCTAGAACTATAACTTACTGTTTCACCTATTAAGTTCAACAAATGTTGAGGCACAAACCTAATATTTAGAAGCTGACCAAGTATATAAAACTGAATCCAACAATTTTTTTCACAAGAGACTCTTTAGAATTATTGGATAACCGATTCTCTTATGGAAATTTCTATTTAAAATATGCATGAAATAAGTCTAACTGAAAGTCTCAAGACATTATTGTGGAAGGCATATTTCTAAATTTCAAAGATGTTTTATAGATAGAGGAAAAAAAACAAAACCGACATTCTAGGCTCCAAAACTAAATAATTGCATTCTTTGATGCCGTAGCAGCTGTGCTGTAGCCGGGTCGGTTGAGCACATGGGCAGTGACTTGGTTTTCAATTTTCAAATAACTGCAAATTTTTGTTTGAACCGTGGATCAAAGCGTCTCACGGGTTGCATCCCCCGACGTCAAGCTTTCGTGACTCAGTCAATTCTTGAGGCTAAGTCCGAGCACGAGCTTGACTAAGTCACTACAACAGTCCAGATTGTAGATGCCGTGATCGTTTCAGCTTTCCATGTCTGATTTGTCTCCATGCTCTGATTAAAACACTATCGTAAACGACCCAATACAATTAATTGAGACTGTAATCGAAATTTTATTACATTGGTAAAGCCTCTGTATCGGATATTAGAAATTTACATATTTTATTAACCTTTAATATTCCAAGCAGTTTACATTAAAAATAAGGATTTTTTAAGGGATGGCGTCCTGAATCCAAGGATAATGAAGGCACGTTGGCTATGCAATGATTTCAAAGATTTAGGGTAGATTAGGGGGGTTGTCGGACCCAAAAAGAGAATTTTATTAATTAAATGAGATTAAGTACATGATCTACATCTGAACATATTAATGGATAAATAGGGAGAAGAACAATGACAAATGTGGATGATGAAAGAAAACATCTTGAAACTTAATCCTTCTTAGGGAGTGGGAGTACATTCCAAAGAGTAACCTAATGCTGAGAATCCAAAAGAACTGCGAGTTAATAAGACCAGGAGAACAACAAAGAGCTGAAAATGCTCAAAATTATGATAACACACTCCAATGTAGTAGATCGAGATTGGGAGAAGTGCACGAGTTGGTGTATCTGCTCCAAGGCTGCAAACAATAAAACAACTGATTAGTATCCAACTTTAAGTTAGAAGTACAAAGTAAAATTTGGAAATGCACAAGGCAAAGAATTTGAGATTTTTCCATAATATTTAAATGGTTAGAGTTGGACGAATTAGTGTTCTAGAAAAGAGCAGTGTATCTGTGCTTCCATATATAGTAAAGAACGAGGGGCGTAATAACTTTTCAAAGAAACTGAAGGTCAGTAGCCGAATAAAATATCTTCCTGGGAAAACGTGCACAAAGGAAAAACTTTAGAAACCCACTCCCATGAAGATTGAGCGAAAGGGCAATGCTAGAAAACGTGGACAAAATCTTTAGGACCTTCACAGAGAGGGCAATTAGGGTCTGAAATCCCAAGGTATTCACGACGTTTGCCAGACCTTGATGCAAGAGGCACCAAAGAAATTGTTTAACTTTTGGAAGAGTCGGAAAGGCTCCAAACTCATGAAAAGAGAGAGAGCCAAAACTGTTCAGACTCTTCTTTGTGCCATGATCGATTGCAGCAATTAACAATCAAAGAGGAATCCAAGGGTAATGAAGGCACGTTGGCTATGCAATGATTTCAAAGATTTAGGGTAGATTAGTCTTTGCATCATTTGTAAGAAGAGTCATTGAAGGACTTAGGGTGGGCAGGTGCCTAAGTGCCTTCATCCCACTACTTATTGAAGGCCGTTGGGCGAAATGCCACTATTTATCAAGTGTATTATTGTCCGTTTGTACGGAGAACCAGTGACACGTGGGTTCATTCAACGAACTATTAAGTCACACTTCAAGGTACATCCACTATATACCTTTTTTCTAATACTAATCCTGTCCTGCCCATTATGAAAGTGATACCTCAACGAAAACTTTAAAAACGCCACCAGAGTACCGGATAAAACTGTATTTTATAAGAATCGTGTTCATTGTAAAAGGCTCTATTAGCTGGTTTTATCAAACTAGACATGTGGTCCTAACGTTACATTAGAGGTTGTTGGCCAACAATTGTAAAAACCATATATGAAGTCTTACTGTTAGAACATTTTTTAATTTAACTTGATTTTTTTATGTCATATGTTAACAAAATTCGTTAAAACAAGTAAATCAAAATTCAAAAAACGAAGGAAAGTTAAGCTATTTTACTCAAAGTAATTTAGGGAAGTAGGACAATGCAACAAAAACCATTAAAAAAATTTCAAAAACTTTGTTAAAGATTTGAGAAACTAAAGATGGAAATACAAAAAAAATTAATAAGAAACCTTAATCACAACAAAACCCTACAACAATTGATAGCTAATATTGAGAAGAAGATGGTTATAGATAGTGCTACTTAAATAATGAGGCACTAGTTGAGTAGGAAAAGTTTTGGTAAGGAAAACATAGGTTATAGATGAGATTCCAATAAAGAAAGGTGAGTTATAAAAAAAGAGTTTTGTAAGAGAAATTGTAAAATTGGTATGATTTGATGCATATTAGAGTTTCAATGAACATATATAAAGGATTTGGTAAAAATTTAATTTCAGTTTCTAAGTCTTAACAACAAAATGTTACCCTAGTGATAAGACTTTTGATTTGGAAATATAAATTTAACTCTGGTTGGAATAAACATGCCAAGTACGCGACTATTTAGGCAAATATGCAAGCAAATAAAAACAAAAACAAAGGCATACGGCATCAATTTTCAACCTGGATGAAATGAAGTTTGTTTGAGCTGGACACAAAGGTTGCGTTTTACATGTCGGAGGAAAATACAAACTCGCAATTCATGGATATCCACATGCCTTTGTAAGTAGCAAGCAAGACACATGGTCGTCGCAGCCTTCAACTGCCATCATTGGTTGCAAAGTTGTATGCATTCAACCACATTCTCTGTAGCGTCGTATATGTTCAACAAGTTTACAAAGAACTATTCAGGACGCCCACTGACTTGGCCAGCGAAATGCCACATGTACATTCTAAAGGGGGGAGAAACTAAAATGGAGGACAATTTCACCCACCAACAAGGTCTCCACGGCGCTGCTTTATCTGCCCACAACGTGGGGGCCATTTATGTATGTATCTTAGCCCTTAACATTTAGGAAAGAAGGACATATTCTCACGTCTCTAATCTTCATCCCAGACACACTCCACAACCGCAAGCAAGCATATATACACATATTTGTGCATCCGTTTGACTTCTTCACTCCACAATACCCACTTTCAATTGCCGTCAATTTCGTATGCACCTTTTTTCTTCATACGATGATACATAATTGAGCTGAAATATAATTGACACAGTTGCGAGCCGTCACTGATTTCTCCAGTTACATTGCAAAAGAAACCACGCAACAGGACTTTGTACCTTAAAACCCAGGTTTGATTACCGTGTGTAGGCACTTTCGTCGTTCTTACTTTAGTTGCGGACTTGGTTTATTTGTCTCAGTTTGTTCTAAACGCAATTTGTTGTCAATGTTAGTAAGACAAGTTGGTTGACGATGTTGTAATAGCGGTTACATTTTTAGGGTTTACGGACCTCAGTTTCCCTTTGAGTTTGATTAACGGAAAATACGATTCAGCCCGAACAAGGGGTGCGTAATTGCGAATTATTGGTAATGTTTCCGACCTGCTTGCTCACATGGCTTCTGCATCAGGCCGTATCGAGATCTGATACTTTCTCTGGTCGTATATGGTTTATAATCTTTCTTATCTCCATTATGTGACTTTTCTACGAACGCATTACCGCGTTTAGAGGTGCACGGTCACCGACCAACAAGAACAAACCCCATCGGCATGATGCGCTACCAGGTCCACACAAACTCAAGAACAGTGCACACTCTTGCCTTATAAAGCAGAATCTCTGTTCCCAACTCACTGCAGGCACAGACTGCAGCCCCATTCTAGAGGCCTTCGCTTCTCTGCCATACAACAGAGGCAGAAGTGAGTGAGGAACCATGGCTTCTGCAGAGGCGGAGAAGCAGACGATGATGGCGGAAGTGGATCCGAAAACGCAGAAGAACCCCGACTACAATAGCACGTTCGTTATCCTCTGCGCAGTACTCGCCTCTACTAACTCCGTGGTTCTTGGCTACGGTAATAAACCTATTACTATCATCTTCAATCTTTCTGCTTCATGGAGTTTGTATAAGTAATAAGTCTGTATCGTTATTTGGGTTTCTTACCAATTTGACTGCAACTATCTTAGTTGCGTGGTTTCAGTAGCCGTGTAGTTAATTCTTTTCCGTTAGGAGTTAATGAATACACGGGTTCTCTTTTCCAACGTTGTGCATATAGATTATAGAAGCCTTCAGACCTAAAAGGTGCAACACTTGAAAGTAAAAACTTTAATACTATTCTCCCAGATTCACTTCATGATAGTCTGTTTGTTAATCTTGTATGCGACATCTTTTCATTCTTCCAGACTTTAAATTCTTCCCCACCTGCCCAGAACCTTACTCTTCCCAGTCCATCTACATGTCCCAAATCCTTCCTACACCACCACAACCAAAAGTCCAAAACCTATCTCATTTCTTTGTCCACTGACCCCTCCAGTCTCCCCCATTTCTCTATGTGGGTAAATCAAACTCCGTCGGCGAATTGCACGCAGTCTTTAACATTACAGTGACGATACATGCCGCCCGAATCTAATGAACACTCTGTGCATTTCCGAATTCAGATGTGGGAGTGATGAGCGGGGTGATGCCCTTGATGCGGAAAAAAATCCACATGAACGACGCCATGGTAGAAATCGTCATCGGCTCCCTAAACATAATCTCGCTGCTGGGCGCGGCCATGGCGGGACGCACATCGGACGCAATCGGACGGCGGTGGACGATGGCGCTGGCGGCCATGATATTCCTAACAGGAGCTCTGTTAATGGCGGTGGCTCCCAACTTCGCACTGGTAATGGTGGGGCGCCTGGTAGAGGGAATCGGCGTCGGCTACGCTCTACTGATCGCGCCGGTCTACACCGCAGAAGTTGCTCCGGCGACCTCGCGCGGCACGTTCACGAGTTTCCCGGAGATCTTCATCAACGTGGGGATCCTCATCGGCTACATCTCCAACTACGCTCTGGCGGGCCTGCCGGACCGCATAAATTGGCGCCTTATGCTGGGCCTGGGCGCCGTGCCTCCGCTGTTTCTGTCATTCGCCGTTCTGTTCATGCCGGAATCACCGCGGTGGTTGCTCATGCGAGGCCGCCGAGACGCCGCCATGGTCGTTCTGAGACAGACCTCGGAAACCGAGGCGGAGGCCCAGCAGCGGATGCAGGATATAGTGGAGGGCATCGAGTATGCCAAGCAAAAGACTGGCGCTGCAGCCGGAGCCGATGGAGAGGGCAGCTGGCGCGAGATTTTCAGACCTACGCCGGCTGTTAGTCGGATGCTTATTGCCGGCTTGGGTGTGCAGTTCTTTCAGCAGGCTGGCGGTGTAGATGCCGCAGTTTACTACTCGCCCACAATCTTCAAAAGCGCAGGTATTGTTGTTACTTGGTATTTGACAGGTTTTTTACTATGATGTTTTTTCACTGTTGTTGCCGAATATTCATTGCATTGACAACGGAGGTTCTATGATTTGTATATTGTACAATATAAGTTAAGAAAACATACGGCTCCAGAGAAGAAAATGATCGTCTCTTTTCTAAATAGTATCCAGCATTTCTGGCCGTTTTCGGTGTACAGTGGTAGGTTCAACTGATGTGAGAAGTTCCACTCAATTGGTCGCAAGTTGCGTGCCGAGCGCTGCAGCAATGCTGACAAAATGGAGATAAGTTAAAACAGGACCAACCGAAGATAACTACGTGCGTTACTGAAATAGAAGATTGTCAAAGTCCTTAGGATAATTCATAATTCTAAAACATGGGTTACTAATGCAATGCATGTATCTGTAAATGTAAGCAAGCAGTCTGACTTTTCAGTCACAATTTGCAGAGCAAGAAAAGCTTACGTTACCGGAAAGTATTTAACAATCAGACAAACATACAATGTTCTGGATTTGATTATTTTCCTATCAAATCCATGTTTTATTGGTGGATAATGTGGGACATTTTGGAATGCCTGTGATGAAATCCTCATCGTGGACGTCAATTCTTGTTGAAATGCAGGGATCCGGTCGATGAAGGCGCGGCTGGGGGCGACGATCGCGATGGGTTTCTGCAAGGCGTCGTTCGTGGTGGTGGCGGCATTTCTGATCGATCGGGTGGGGCGGCGAGTGCTGTTGCTGACGAGCACGCTGGGATCCACGGTCGCCCTGCTTTTGCTGGCCACATCGTTGGAGATCATCAGCCACAGCGCAGGCGGAGAGCTCCACCGCGCAGCGGCGTTCATGGCGGTGCTCATGGTGTGCCTGAACATGGCCTTCTTCTCCATCGGGATGGGCCCCGTGAACTGGGTTCTGAGCGCCGAGATCTTCCCACTGCGCTTGCGAGCCAAGGCTGCCAGCCTCGGTGTCGCCACCAACCGCGGCATGAGCGGCGTCGTGTCCATGACGTTTCTGAGCATCTCCAACGCCATCACCGTGCCCGGCACCTTCTTCATGTTCGCCGGAATCTCGCTGACGGCCGCTGCCTTCGTCTATTTCCTGGTGCCCGAAACCAAGGGCAAGACGCTCGAGGAAATCGTCGCCCTGTTTCATAACAATTCTGACTCCGTCCACGCCGGAGCCGGAGCCAACCCGCAGGTGGCCCTCGAGCTCGGCATCAAAGATGATGCAGGGGCATTATCTTCGCAGAAATGAGCGTGGACGGTCGGTGTCATGATTCCTTGACAGCGACGTGCATGATATGTTGTGTGGCTTTGGCTGGCTGGTCACGTTCATGGATGTTTGGAGCAAGTGAACAAACGGGTCCTTCTCGCAGTGTACAGACTTGAGACCCATTCGCTGCTGCAACGTTTCTTGTTTTATTCGTAAAGATATTTAGAAAGCGTAGGATCATCTCCGCCTTTTTGGCGCAAAATACGATCCATATAAATTTCACTTTCCAATGGTTTGGTTACCAAGAATTGGCATAGTAGATACGACTCGTACGAGTTTGACAGAAGGCGATCGTGGCCTCTAGTTTCTGCTTTTACTTTGTGTTTTTTGATCGTTTTTGCTTTTTGTAAATGCAAGCAAGGAATGGCTCGACTTTTGTGGGCCAAGTAATCTCCGACGCAAAAGAGAGAGAATCGGACAGAAATACTCGAACATCCACCGCACGAATTTCTTAAAATGATGAAATGAGATATGGCGAATCCAGGATTGCAAAGCAGTCTTCTCAAGTGAAAGTTCATTGGAGTATCTGGTTATTATCTTGCAAACGGTGGAAGTTCTCGAATCTCTCCTTGTCGTTTTTATATGCAGCCTGTGCTGCATCCATGAGCTGGACTCGCCTAACGTTTTTTGTCAGACCGAGTTCCAAATTATGGGCTCATGACATGATCCTTTTTCAACGTCATAATATAAACCTGAAATCCTTTGTTGCCGAGTTCCAAATTATGGGCTCATGACATGATCCTTTTTCAACGTCATAAAATAAACCTGAAATCCTTTGTTGAATAAAATTTTACTTGATCTGATTTCGCGTCGAACGAGTAAGCAAGAAGCAAGTTTTAAATCTAATAGACAACTTTGAAACAACAAAAGACGCTGAATTCATGACAAGTAAACAACATGCTACAAATATAGTTAGTGGAGCATGGCTCCGCCACAGCACCACAGGAGAAGGAAAAAGACGTAAAAATGTGGATAGCAGATTCAATTTTGGCTGACGCGAACTTCGAGTTCTATAAATTATTTAAATATATCCGAAGACCCAAAATCCGCATGTGACGAGCCACCTGCTAGACAAACAAAAATACGGCTACATATGGGCAGTGGTCGCTGAACCAAATTACATTACCTTAAATTACATGGCATGCTCTAAGCGAACTTGGAGTGAACACGTGTGCGGTGGTACTGTGTTCAAGCGTTTGTCCGTTGCGAGCGTTCCTTCGTTTTCTGAGCGTTGCCTCCTGTATTATGCTTGTACGTATGTATTCACAATTTTTGGCTTTGTATTGCGGTCCCAAGCAACGACGTAGCAGCGGTCCAAAAATCTAATATTGTAAGCAGAAAGCGACAAGCACGTTTGAAGCGTCGTCGTTTTAAATCCCTTTCGACTTGGCAAGGTGTCCAATGCGAGTGAAAGACATTTGTTATCAGATTCTTGGCATCTGCCTCTGCCACTGCCTGTGTCTGCAATCTGATCCCCTCGCCAACATGGACGTCATTTAGGTCAAACATGCTCATAAAAATATCGTAAAACAATGATGATTCTATCTCGGGGTGGTGGCGCAGTTGTTTAGCGCTTTGGTCTCGTAGCTAAACAGAAAACCTGAGGTCGAGTTTGAGCCTCTCTCACCCCAATTAGTCGAAGTTAGATTTTTAATTAAAAAATTAGCATAGCTTCATTTTGCCTCAGCCGGCACCGGCGGAACCGCCTCCGGGCGGAGCACCCACAGGAACGGCCACGAACACCGCCAGGTCGGACTCCGTCATGACCGTGATGCTGCCTGCCGAAGCTGCGTAGGGCACCGATCCGGCGGCCTCCCGGTGGCCGTCGAGCCAGTCCAGGCACCGCCGGTCCTCCGCCCAGAAGCTCGTCTGGAAGGCCACGGCGCCGTTGCATCGTTGTCGCAGAGCCACCGGCCCCGCCAGCAGCATCTTGCCGGAGAATTGTTTCGCTAGATCCAGGAGCACCGGCAACTCCAGATCCTGCCATGTGTTTGGCAGGTGAGGTCGGCGTTGGCCAGCTGCTGCTGGGCCTCGTTCTGGAGGTCCTGGAATACGTAGTCGTCGGTGTCGCTGACGACGCAGAAGCTCAGGAGGTCCTTCACACGCAGCGTGTTCATCCCCGGTATGCGTGTCACGGATCTCTCCATCCACTTTCTTTGTGCCGCCTTGTCCTCTGCAACACCGCCATCGCCGAGCCACAGTGCTCAATCATCTCCCCGATAATTTGAGAAAGCGAGAGACGGTGATTTCTAATCTGAGAAATAAACGACAATCGCAAGGTCGCCGTGCGGTTCGCACTGAAATATGCCAATCTATTTGGGCCGTAGCCATTTACGTGTTATGAACTTTAAAATATTATTAAAATGAGGAGGGTTAGCGTCATGTTAGGACTTATTTTCCGATGATTGCCATTTAATAAGACTTGCATGAGGATAATGATCTTGGAAATATATATAGCATTTACGAAGGTGTTGGAACCAAAATGAGTGAAACATATGCATACCCCAAGATTTATAAAAGTTCATATAAAAGTTTATAACCCAATGCTACCTACTAGAACCAAACTTGTGACTAGGGATTACCAAGCCAAAACCGGTACCACTAGGGTAACACCTCATTATTTATATATGTAGTATTTAGAATATAATATACCACTTACATCTTTTGACCAAGTCCCATGGTTGATATAACTATTTATATATTTGTTGTACAACCATTGTGTCATAAAATATTTAGCATTATTTTTAAAAAGTTAATAAAAATATATTTAAAAAGATTATAAAGATAATACAAAGAAATTGCATAAAAACAAATATTCAACTCTTATTAAAACATGGTAAAAGAGAACTTTTATAAGCTACGAAATTTCTATGAGCATAGCTAAAATGATGAAAAATGACAAATAAATCAATGATTACTAACAGTTACAATAAATCTAGAAAACTTTTGCTTGTTTTCTAACTTCCAAGTTAAAATAACATGAAGATATAAGGTACTAAATTAGAAATATTACATTTGCATGGCTAATACACACCATAGATAGGATCTTTGAGGATGGTTAATGAGGTGCATACTATATTTCTAGCTTGTGCAAGAAGGCCTTTGGCTCTCTTAACAAACACACATTGTAATTTTAAACTTGAAATTGCAAGCGTAGAAATAGGAACCTTTTTAGGTATTTATTTCTCCACTATGTAAGGTGATGAGCCTCGATATGGCGTCCACCCCTGCGATATTGCACCCCACCGCAATGTCTATAAATAAGAGGCGGCTTTCCCTTGTTCACTCATCTAGACTTAGACCCTTAGCCAAACTATAGTAGTTTTACCATTCCAGAGTTAGAATAATTTCCATGTGCC
>MNCI01007408.1:375417-403083 GCA_015680685.1 Gnetum montanum
TCCTCCTAGCTTAGCTTAGTTAATATTATTTTCCATTACCTTCAGGAGTAGCATAGATTAGGAACACATCATACACCTCACTTTGGACTAAACCATATGTGACAAATATAATACTAGTCCAGGTGGGAAGACAACGAATTGTGACCTAAGGCTAACTATCTAGGTGCCACAACTAGTCTGTCTACGGAGTTCAACCGGATCATGCGTGAGAACGCCCGTATTCGTATGGTTGAGTGTAGGGGTACCTCGCCACTCATCATTGACACCGTTGCCGGGGACTTCGTTGTTTGTGCTCCACGTTGAACATAGGAAATCATCCATATTGTTGGGACACTAGAATGAACCCTTAGGGTTGATCAGAAGAAAAAAATAAGATAACGGTAAACAACACACTGAACAAGACAAAAATGTCTTCTTCTTTGCACAAAAGCACTTCACCACCTAGGACTCACACAAGAGACAATCGGCGGCACAACACACATAACCAAGATCCGCCAGTGCCTCAACAATTCTGTGTGGTATATATTCTTCACGATGAATATGTACCCGACTTTACCTTTATTCTCCATCAAGATGAACAACTGCGTTGGAGAGACTTGGAGGGTAACATAGTGTTGCCTTCAGACAGAGCAGTCCCCAACATGCTTCTTCGTGCGCTCGCGCGAGTAGGCATGTCATAATTGTACACAGAGTACGTTGCATGTGATCATGACACAAGGGACTACCATCCCACAGAAGTGCAACGTCAAAGGGACTTGCAACAGGAGAGATACTATACATCATTGAAGGGCAAAGGACCCCATAATGCTCCACCTGTCTTAAGCGAAATTGAGGGTGGTCAACCTATTTCAACAGGTTCTCCACATAACGATCTTCCCCCTCCTAACGATGGTCAGGAGGTGGTGTATCAGAACCTCCACTCCACGATTCACAATCCTGGTTCTTATCCCCACGAACACCAAGTGTTCAACGAGGGAACAAAAACACATGATAAAGGTGGGCAGTCTTATCGTAATTACGATCGAGGTCGAGACCACCGAAGAGAAGGTAGGAAACATCGTCATGGCGATGGTTCTCCTTCTTCTTCATCTTCATCGTCACATTCACCCTCTCCTTTAGTGTCAGGACACAGTCATAAGGAACCTAACCGTGAGGATAAAGGTAAATAGAGTGAGAAACCTCAAGGATAGAGTCGAGAAAGAGGATGAGGGCAGTCTAGAGAATCATGACATGGAAGAAGGGAGAGTAGGGAACGACGTAGACATCACAGACACTGAACTAAATGACCACGAAGAACCCCTACTTGCAACCCAAAGCATGTTAGATATCAGAGAGGCTGTAAGAATTCCCACAAGGCACCAAAAAGATAGTAGGATCAAGAGGTTAGACATGAATAATATCCCACGATTTGAGGGGGGATACAACGCTGATCCTAAAAACCACTTAGAAGAATTTCACGATGCATGTGCCTTATAGAATATTGAGAATGAATGGAAAAATCTAAAGTTGTTCCCAAGGACACTAGTAAAGGAAGTGGAAAGCTGGTACTAGTCCTTAAATCCAGAATTCATTCGAAGGTGGAGTATGATGCTAGAACTATTTAATGATAAGTATCAAACGTACTCCCAGGTGTCCAACCTACGAGAAAAAAATCCAAGGATGGAAGCAAGGAAATCATGAACCCTTAGAACATTGCCATGGGCCATTATTATACACTGTTACATCGTTGCCTGGGCCATGGTTACTTGCAGTAGGATCAACTACGCCATCTCGTAGATGGACTTAGACTTGAAACCAGGAGAACCCTTGGAACGTATGCCTAAGGGAGATTCTTAGAGCTTAGGTCCCATCAGGTCCATAGATTGCTGGAGCAAGTAGCTAAGGAAGAAGGGGAGCTATGTAAGAGAGAAAGTGCGGAAGAGTATAACCGCGATCCTTCCCTCCGAAAAAGGGGAGTGAGATTCTATGAGGAGGAGGAAGAGTCACCACTCGAGGAGATGGTGAATAGGAAAACCTTGCTGCTTCAAAAATTAACAATAAAAGTGTCAACAAAGGTAGACCAAATGCGGGACTCCTTGGATAGTAGATTTGAAACTGTTCTTAAAATTGTAGAGGAGTCTAAGAAGCGAGGTAGTGACTATGATAAAAAGAAAAAGAAGGATTTGGACCATGCACGTAGCAAAGGTAAGGGTAAAATGGCCATCACCAAAGAGGTTGTGGATTCTGATACAGACAATGACGGTGGATGTGAGATATGCCAATATGACCATCCTAAGGGATGTTGCCCAGTAATCTCACACCTACAAGAGTCTGGGCTGTATGCACTCAACCCACGACTTAACAAACGGCATGCACCCTGACGGTTACCTTATCCCCAAGGTAACCCGAGGAAGTTCCACCAACCATTAACATATTATCCAAGTGGAACTCCACCACAACCTATTGAGCAACACCAGTAGTGGCAATACCCACAATCATGGGGGATGCCAATGCCAAGGCAACAATACCCTTATCGGCAACCGAATCCATATGGCTACTACGTGCAGCAGCCAATCTCTCCATGTGACTCGGTTGGTCACGTGACACCACAACGTCACTACCAAGCTCAGGAATATTATAGGACTCCTTCTCCTGGGAGAGACAACCCACAAACATACCATCCTCCAAACCCATCCGCAATTCTCACACCGATAGCTCCATTACCACTTGCTCCAGCAATGCAAGGGGAACTCCCCACTCAATCGTGGTAACCCAATGTCACGAGGGCTGTGAATCCTCAACCCGTAGTTGGTTCCGACAACCATATGCAGAAAAGATCTTTCTTCAGAACCAACAATCTAGCCAAGCCCTCACCATCACAAGCGATTGAACATCTAAACACCTCCCTACCAAGTAAAGCTTCGGAGCCTCCTTCAACCCAAAAATCAAGCTTAACGTATATGGTTATGTTAACGCATGTTTTTACGGACTGGATTAAGGTGGGCCACCTTCCCAAAAAATTCTCTGATCCTGGAAGTCCTTTAATTTATCTCCAAGTCACTGGGAATGAACCATGTAAGGTTCTTCTAGACTTAGGTTCT
This sequence comes from Gnetum montanum, assembly GCA_015680685.1. Classification (NCBI taxonomy): domain Eukaryota; kingdom Viridiplantae; phylum Streptophyta; class Gnetopsida; order Gnetales; family Gnetaceae; genus Gnetum; species Gnetum montanum. The sequence goes on from MNCI01007408.1 coordinate 378,498, forward strand.
GGAGTCAACCTAATATCACAAGAGATGTATAAAGCCTAGAACCTGTCTCCATTGAGGAAGAGTAACAGTCGACTAGAGTTGGTCGATCAGTCCATCACTATCCCCTTGGGACTGGTGGAGGACATTGTTACCACTATATGTGGGTGGTCGTATCCAGCTGATTTCCTAGTGAAACAAGTAAACAATAGTAAAGGGGACTTCCCAATAATAATGGGAAGAGCATGGCTAAGTACCATAGATGCACGCTTATGAATCCACGATCTTTCCCTAGAAATATCCAAGAAGGACACTTTTGGAAAGATCGAGAAGAAGAAAGTTCCATGCATCGCATACAGTGACATGGGGTGCCATTGCGTGCAGAAATCATGGGTTATGCAAAGTTTAGCATTGCCTGCATGCAATTGGTGTGCACAAGACATTAATATACAAAGGTTCCTGTATGTAGCATCCACACGACAAGAAGACACCTAGTGGCTGATGGTTGATCAAGAGATCAACTCACTAACATGCATGGAACTAACTGAGGAAAAAACTAGTGCTTACATTGAAAGCATAGACACACTGGAGCAAGTTCGTTACCAACTTCCAAGCTTTAACCTTGAAAATATCAACTGGGGGAAGTTGGAAATTCTTGAGAGATTTAAATAAGAGCCCCTAGATTTGAAACCATTGCCCACCGGTCTAGAGTATATGATCCTCGAAAATGGAAAACTAGTGATCATCAATGTAAGGCTTGTTCCCAAACAAAAAGAAAGACTGCTGAAAGTGATAAAAAAGTGGTCAAAATCCTTTGCCTGGTCATACCCCGAGTTAACTGGAATAGATCCTAGGATATGCTAGCATAGGATTTACATGGACCCCTCCATGAAACCTCGGAAACAACCGCAGAGGCGATTGAACCCAAAGTTGAAACAAATAGTAAAAGAAGAAATAGAACAACTTCTTAAGGCTAGGTTCATACATCCCATTTCTAATAGTGAATTGATTAGCCCTTTGGTGATCATGCTTAAGAAGGGAGGCAAATGGAGGATGTGTATTGATTTTAGGCTGCTGAACATGGCAACATTCAAGGATCACTTTCCGTTGCCATTCGTTGACCAAGTCTTGGACACCATAGCAGGGCATCGCTATTATAGTTTTCTGGATGGTTATAGTGGATACAACCAAATACAGATAGCACCAGAAGATCAAGCTAAGACAATGTTCACCAGTCCTTGGGGAACGTTTGCATATAAACAAATGCCATTTGGCTTGTCCAATGCTCCTACCACGTTTCAATGCCTAGTTCTAAGAATATTCCAATAGCAGATAGGAAACGAAGTGGAAGTATTTATGGACGACTTCTCCACTTATGGAACAAGATTTGATCAAGCCTTGGACCGATTACAGCAAGTGCTGAAAAGATGCGTAGAAACCAACTTAAGGCTCAACTGGCAGAAAAGCCATCTGATGTTCCAAGAAGGCGTAGTACTTGGGCATAAGATTTCACATTCAGGAATAGAGGTAGACCTAGATAAAGTTAGGGTCATCCAAGGAATCACCTGACAACCAGAAACTGTCAAAGGCATTTGGTCATTCCTTAGACATATTGGCTACTATAGGAGATTCATTGAGAACTTCTCCAAGATTGCTAAACCATTAGTAGAACTAATGAAGAAGGATGCACCATTCAAATGGATTAGGGAATGTGAACAAGCATTCCAAAATTTGAAACAAAAGCTTGTGGAAACTCCCATTCTACAAGCCCTGAACTGGTCCAGACCATTCCATATAATGACTGACGTGTCCAATTGTGCCTTGGGATCCATACTTACACAGTTAGATGACCAAAAATGTCCTTACTATATCCACTATGCAAGTAGGAGTATCGCTAGTGCGCAACTTAACTACACAACTACAGAAAAAGAATTAATGGTTGTAGTGTTTGCATTGGATAAGTTTAGGCACTATGTGTTAGGTTACAAAGTGTTCATCCATACAGATCATAGTGCAATCAAGTTCCTCATGAACAAGCCAACTGTACTGACCTAAATTATCAGTGTAAGGCTGGAAGGGAAAAAACAAACACCGAAAGATCGTCGAACAGACACAGCTGACCCTACCTTCGCATGAGGGCAAGTTGGAAAAGGAAATGAAGGTAGAGTGCCTTGGATGGTTTGCATGCAAATCAACTAAGGACTTTCCCAAGCATAAACTATGGCCTACGATGGGGTTAATGTAACTAATGCACGAAATGTAAACGGTGACGCACAAAATGTAAACGGAGTGTATACAGAAGTGTATTGTAAACAAAGCTTAAATTGAATTTTAAAACAGAATAAATAATGTAAAAGGAATGAAACAATGAACTGTATTATATTGTTCAAAAAGAATGTGCACCGGTCAAAGTGTAGCTACGTGTGTGGATGGAAGGTCAAGTGCTAAGCCCTGGGGTGATGTGTAATAGGTGCTTGGATGCTAGGAGTCTCGTGTGCCTAAGTCTCCAAGGTTACTGGTCGATGCTTCCTAAGCTATATTTTTTCAGAATTGCCAACGTCTAAAATTTCCAACCCTCATTTATGTGAATTGACAGGGTATTTATAGGGCTGGGCCGGGCTTGGGTGCGGAATTCAAGAATGGAATCAACAGCTGGGAGATGAGAGGAAAGCGGATCAAGTGACATGTGTCCAATGGATAACTATATGTGAGTTGGACGTGTGTGGGCAAGCTATGTTCTGGACTAGGTACATTGTATCTTACAACGTGCAAAAACTCACTCAAGCCAGCTCATGCTCATGGCACACACAATTCGAAGCGTAAGAGCTTGAAAAATGAAAAATGATGAAAATTTACAATGAAATGATAATGCACAACAATAGAAATTGACTCTGGATTGCTTGAAACTTCTAGATCTTTGAATTGACTACTGTAGGATGTCAATTTGAGTGATTCTGTGGCTGTTTGAGGTGTCTTTGCCTGACAAGAACTTCCAGCGTGAGGTGATTTTGTCATAGCATGTCTTCAGCGTGTGCATGCTACACTCACGTTGCAGCGTGTCCCCAGCGTGACCTTAGTGTGAGTGACTTGAAAGTGATGCATTTCACTCCAGATTTTGATTTGTGAAACCTGATTCTTGAGAACAACAGTTGCCTATCTGTGTCTGACCTTGAGAGTGATATGAAATCTAGAATTTGAGCCTAGATGTGCCTTGTTTGGAGCCACTTTTGGCAGCTCACGTTGGACTCACGCTGCAGTGTGACCACATCGTGAGCCACAAAAACTACCATTTTTGGACTCAAAAACTAAAATTCTGAAGGTTGAAGGCTGAAGTTGTCAACAATGAACTCTGAGGGTGACTTGCTCTTTGGAAATCAAGTCATTTCAGCTCAGTTTTGAGGCTCCTAGAGTTGGTCATGTTGGACTCATGCTGCAGCATGTCCCCAACGTGACCACAGTGTGACCTGCAGCGTGTGTGGGGAAGTATGAACAATTTGTCTTCACATTTAAATTTCTAAATGCTGAAACCTAGAGTGGATATTAGTGGCCCTTGAGGATGGCTTGCACTCTTATATTTTGACCATTTTTGACTTGTTTTGGAGGCTTCTAGGGTTGGTCACGTTGGACTCACGCTGCAGCATGACCACAGCGTGCCCTACAGCGTGAGTGTGAAAATTGCAATTTCCAGCATGTGTTGCCCAGGATAAGCTAGCGTGAGTGAGCTTGACTTAGTCAAATTTTTTCCTCCCAAAGGTCAAGGGGGCTTTGAGTTGTTCTTGCTTGAGAGTGTTAGGCCGAAATTAGTGGTGTTTCATTGGCCCCTCTTTGTTGATATTAGGAGGAATCCACTTGAGAGGTGTCAACAAAGAAGTGCAAAACACCATGAACAACCAAGTACCAAACATTAATCGTCAGCCCTTTGCTGGACGTTACACACCATGTTCAAAAGTACATGGGATTGAGGAAGTGCAGTTTCAAGATGTAGGGGGATTGGTTGTAACCAGGGAAATCAAGAGTTGATCAAGGGATATGATTGTCGTTGGGATTGTGAGATAAGAATGCTCTCATGTGAACAAGTAATGTCATTGGTCCTTGTCAATAGCCGATTTTCAGTAGACTTGGAGCCAGGACATAAGGGGTGTGCACTCTTTGGAGAAATAGGGCCCTTATAGAGTGTTTACGGGGCCCGTTGTAAATAGCCAAAGCCATGCAATGATGTGCAACATGATCTCTTTGAGTCATGAGTGTAACTGTTTTCCAAGACAACTGCCTTCTCACCTGGGGCTTGTATGAGAATAGCCAATAGTCTTTGGTTTATAATGCCAACGGGGTTATGAAGACCTTCTCCATGTATTTTGCTCTTTGACCTTTTTGTTCTTTTTCTTTTTTTGTTTGTTTCTTCTTTTCTTTTTGTTTATTTTTATTTTTTTCTTTTTGATGTTTTCTTTTTCATCTTTTTGAAAGAGCTTGCTTTCAGTGTTGTGCTTGTGCTCAAGCGTTTGCATTTTGCATCATGTACCATGTATTGTGTTCTACTTTGCAACTGCTTAGAGAGTCACAATGTGCAACAGTGTACTAAGGGTTTTCTGGGATGTGCATCAAGGGGGATGTAATTGAATAGGATAAGGGGAACATGATGGAGAAAAGGCGATGTATCAAGATTAGGAAATGTACTTATGAATGGATTGATTAACCTAGTTGCAGGCATTAGGAAGAATGTGATACTTTGTTGTCATGATGAAGTGCATCCGTGCATGAACTCCTCAGGTGTGTCATCCTGCAAACACAACTTCAAGAAGACAAGAAAAAACACAAATGAAATGGTTAACTAAGAACTTTAAACTTGAGAACAGCCGAGGAGATGGAGCCACCATGTGAAATTTCAAAATAGACAAAATCATGAACAACATCAGCTTCATTAGGGTCCATGGGATAAATTATGCAACAAGTCTTTGTGAAATAGGCATAGCCAATTGTAGCAACACTTCTTTTCAAGTTTTGCCTAGTCGTCGATGATGTCGTCAGTTTATAGTCTTAGCAGACTGTTGCGGGTTAGTTTCATGTCGTAACCCTTGGATGGTGCTAGTTTAGCATCATAGCAGACAGTGCCTTTCTAGTTTATAGTCGTAGTGGACTATAAAGAGGCAAACCAGTTTATAGTCTTAGTGGACTTTGGATGCTAGTTTCACGTCATGGTGGACAGATGTGGCAGTTTAGTGTCATACCAGATAGAGCTCTATGGTGTCAGTTTATTGTCATGACTTCAAGACTATTCTGTGGTATCAGTTTTAAGTCATGATGCGAGGACTTTTCTGTGGTATCAGTTTTAAGTCATGATGCTAGGACTGTTCTGTGGTATCAATTTTAAGTATGATGCCAGGACTAATCTGTGCTAGTTTATAGTCATAGCAGACTTTTCTGTGCCAGTTTATAGTCATAGCGGACCGTTCTGTGCCAGTTTATAGTCATAGCAAACTATTTGTGCTAGTTTATAGTCATAACGGACTATCTGTGCCAGTTTATAGTCATGGCAGATTGTTGCTTACCTTTCTTGTGTAAGGTGTGATGCTGCATCCATGGTCATGCTATGTGCCTGCGAGATCCTGTAAAAATCAACTAGATAGAAAACAAAATCAAGCGACGCCTGTTGTAAATAGAGTTAAAATGTATGAATGAATGAAAAAACAATGCAAAAAGTGATAGTTTTATGCCGTTTCGGGCCGTAAGCTAGTTTAAGGTCTTTTTGGGCTATGTGTTCTTGTAGTTTTATGTTTTAGGGGGCATGCAAGACTTAGGATTCTCTGGGGGGCTATTGGCTTCAACCACTTGTTCAGGTGTGTTAGCCTTAGGAGTTGTGTTGGTTACCATGGGTGTACCACCAAGAAACTCTTCTTCTAAAACTTGTGCCATGTCTATGTCGTGGATAGTTAAAGAGGAATCGTTACCAGTAAAACACCACTAATTTCAGCCTAGCACTTTAAAATAAGAACGACTCAAGCCCTTTCAAGCATTCGGGAGGCAAACTTTGACTAAGGCATGGAACCCAAGCCCAGCTTGCTCAAGCTAGCTTGATCACACTGTTAAGCTAGCTTGTCCTCAACATGAGTAACTCATATAGCTTTAAAATCAAGTTAAAGATGACCCAATTTGAAGGTGCAAACCATCCTCAAGAGTCACTGATGTCAACTCCAAACTTCAACATTATTGGATTCAAATTTCAGCGTCAAACTGTGCAAATTTCCTCACTCACGCTGCAGGTCACGCTGCAGCGTGAGTCCAGCGTGACCAACTTTCAGAGCCTCAAAACAACCTCAAAAAAATGTTAAAATGGTATGATTTTGAAAGGAAAAGTCACCCTCAAGGTCCATTAACGATTTCTCCAAGTTTCAGCCTCCAGAACTTTAGATTTCAGCTCAAAAAATGCTCATTTTTGTCATTGACGCCTAGGTCACGTTGGTAGCATGAGTCCAACGTGACCAACTTCCAGAAAATTCTAGAAAATTCTCAGCATCAACAACTCCTAGAAAATTCCAGAAAACTCAGGGACAAAGAAGTTTCAAGAAAGACGGGTCAAATTTCCATTGTACATTTCATTGTAAATATTCATTTGTGGGATAATCAGGCCCTCACGATTTAAATTAAATATTCTTTCATGGGCTTGAGTAACCCATGAGTTGTAAAATGCAATGCACTTGGTCGAGAATGTAGCTTGCTGACACACATCCAACTCTTGCCGACACACGTCCAACTCGTACACAATTGTCTACCGGACACGTGTCACACGATCCATGCTCCTCTCAAATCTCGACCGTCAATTCTAGCCACGGATTCCATGCCTGAGCCCAGCCAAACCCTATAAATGCCTCATCCATTCACATAAACAGAAGGTTAACAATTTTGACAATTCTCAGTAATCTTTGGATGCTCAGGCACACTAGACTCGTAGCATCCGAGCACCTGTAAACACATCATCCCAGGGCTTAGCGCTTGACTTGCAATCACACACGCAACTATGCTTTGACCAGTGCACATATCTGTTAAACAATTTTGTCTACATTTTTTGTCCATTATATTGTTTACATTATTTCTATTTTTTGCACGTTTCTGCATTCTGTTTACGTTTGCCATCCATGATATTGTTTACATTATTTCTGTTTTTTGCACGTTTCTGCATTCTGTTTACATTTTTCGTTCATTATATTATTTACATTATTTCTATTTTTTGCACATTTCTGCATTCTGTTTACATTTTCCATTCATTATATTATTTACATTGTTTCTTTTTTTTTTCATATTTCTGCATTCTGTCTATGTTTGTTTGCGTTTATACATTGCGTTGCATTCTGTTTACATCTCATTGCATTACGTCACATTTACACATTACATTCACACTACGCTCTATGTTTGCATTTTTTGACGATAACCCCAACGCAAGCCATAGTTTACACTCGAGGAAGTCCTTGGTTGATTTGCGTGCAGACCATCCAAGGCACTCTACCTTCGTTTACTTTTCTAGCTTGCCCTCAAGGCGAAGGTAGGGTCAGCTGTGTCTGCCCGATGATCTTTCGGTGTTTGTTTTCCCTTCCAGCCTTACACCAACGATTTAGGTCAGTATAGTTTTTGGCACTAGAAAGAGGGCCAACTCACTTGTTGTTATTGGTTAAAATGTCACTACTTGTCAAAACTTATCCATCTTGCTCGTTTGAGTCTCCTTGTCCCTGTTGGTCATGCTGAGCTTGTTCTTGTTGGTCACGTTGAGTTTGTGTCATGCGACGCTGCAACTACTTTCAATCCAACTCCATTCGTCTACCTCAGTCTACTCACGTTTATCCTAGAATCCTCCCAAGTCAACCCAGTAACACTACCGATTGCTGACTTTGGGGCCGAAGCTTTGAACCTTGTGACTGCTATGGAATCCATAACTATTATTGAACACATAAATCCTCAAGGCCCTACATGCCAGTTCCTCAGGCTACAGGGCAAGGCCCTACTCATGCGACTCTTACACCCAAATAGTATAACTTCATCTGTGTCAAAATCCAAGCCAACCTACTTATCGACCGTATAGAGAGGGAAGTAAAGCAGGAATATGAATTTATCCACAAAGGAGGATGTGAGTTCATCCCTTCAGCATTCAACATAATCCCGCTATCTGAAAACCATCATAAACTCATATCCCAACTCCTCATGGCTAGAAGTCAAGCCCTACAGTTACCTCCAATAGAGCCTCAAGGTGGGGACGAGGAAGATGATTTCGTAGCCCAATCTGAACATGAAGATTCATACCATACCGTTAGCCCCCATGCCCATAGAAACCCACTGTTTCAACCTTTCTTAGAAGAGACAATATTTCCACCACCAGCTTCCTTACGGGAAGTAGCCATTCCCATCCCCATCTTCTCCAAGTCAAATATTCAAACTAACACATCTACTTCCGTCATACCATTGCAAACAAAATCCCAACAAACTAATGCAGGAATGACTTCTCGACCTCAAGTGATTGAAATGCCATCGGCCATACCTGCTTTCACGTCCATCCATTATGTACCTCAAGTGCAAATCCAACAAGCATCAATGCTCACTTCACAACCTGTGACTAGGCAGTGGATCCCACCAGTTGTTTAGCAAAACCCGTCTACTCATTACAGTGTACCACATCCCATGATCTCAGCCTCAAATGTTGTCCCGCCACAACAAACAACTGTTCAACAACCTCTTTTTCCACAAAGGATGCCACCATTGAGTCATTATCAATTCCAATCTACCCAATCCACTAATTTTCCTATCGCCCAAGAATGGGCAGACACACAAAAAATGATGCACTCCTAGGCAGAAGAATTAAAACGCCTTAAAACTTTGAACAATGAGAAAGTCAAGGTACTAGATTTCTATCAAGATGACCCAATTGACCCCTTAGTCCCACCCTTAACCTTGCCAAAGGGAGTCTCGTTACCTCAGTTGACCAAGTACAATGGAGAGGGAGACCTAAATGCCCACCTAGTGACATTTTGAACTGAAAGTCTTTTGCTTCAGGCATGGCCCCATGTAATTTTGCACATGTTTGCTATGTCCTTAATAGGAAAAGCCTTAGACTGGTACCGAGCCTTACCCCGTAGTTCCATATCTTCTCTGAAAGATTTTTTACACCAGTTTGTCACCCATTTCAAATACAATCTGAAGCCTGAACCTAGGTTAGATAGCTTAATTCAAATTAAACAAGCACCTTTAGAGCTAGCACAGAAACTTATCTAAAGGTGGAGTGCAGCCTTGAATGAACTTCATGAACCCATTCCTGAAATGTATCTGCTTACCATCCTTAAGGCAGTTGCAAATGATTTTATTAAATCGAAGCTTTACTATTTAAAACCCCGTACCTTGAGCTAGGCATTTGTATAAATTAAAGACATAGAAGAGGCCGCACAAACAAGTAATAACCCAGCTTACTCAACCTTTAAGAGCCAACATACGAGAAAAGATAAATCCAAAACAATGGTAGCAGCAGTGGCCGAAACAGCCCAACTTAGTCATCCATGATAAAAAGGAAAACAACCTGCTATCCCAAACAACTATCAAAGAACCACACCCACTCCTACACTCGAAAATTCCTCAAACAGAAACAACAACACAAGTCACACTTGTACATTCGAAAGAAAAGACCCGCTCAATATACACCCTTTCTTGTGAAGCCATCACTATTGCTTGACCAACTTCTGAAGGCCAGGTTAATCAAACATAAGCAAATGTCCCCTGTGGTGTCTCAAAGACATGATCGATTCTGTGAGTTAGCCAAAAAACCAACCTTAGCAACGGCTGATGAACCCTCCACTCCAAAAGGCTTTAGGTTGGATAGGTTTTGCGAGTATCACCAACGACCCGGCCATGGAATTGATTACTGCTTTACATTGAAGAAGGACATAAAATGCATGATTGATAGGGGCGAAGTAGTATTCGACGAGGCAAACCCAGTAAGACCTCAAAACAAATCCATGGGAGTCTACAAGGATCCTCTCAACACCAATGATGCACCATATGTGATTAATACTATCCATGTGGAAAATAGACAAGACGTTTCGCGAAGACCTTTTGTGATTTAGAGGCCTTTAGAAAACACACCTACCCCAACATCTCCTCAAGCCCCTTTCATCATCTGCATGTCTCTTGCATCATCAAAACCATTCATCATCTGTGTACCTCCTTCTGTTGCAGCCACAACCACACCATATAAAAACTAACCCATTCCCTTTGTAATCTAGGTGCCAAAACACCTTGATACAAAACCCACATTCTTTCCCTCGCGACATTTGTAAGAACATCTTGCCGATAAACTAACAAGAGAATGTTTGGAAAAGGAAAATCATCAATACAAATTGGGACCACCGAAACGAACACCACTAAATGTCGTTCCTATGGGTCTGGCCACTAATGAACCTAGTACAAGTTATCAAAATGAGGATAATGTCACGAGTCATGTTTCAAACCCTGCATCTTCAGTAAAAACCCCTCCACGGGAAATACGAATGCTAGGTCAAATGGACCAAATCTCTATAGACAAGAGTGCCCCAAATGGTAAAGACCTAGCAAACGCATTGACCCAGGTCACCCAGGCTTTGAAACAAAAGAATACTTCTTTAAGCCTATATGATCTAATAATGACTTCATCAGTACATCGAGAAGCTCTCATGCGTATGTTAACTTCAGTCCCTATTAGTGAGGACCTTCTCGCAAATGAACCATCCATTCATGCGGTATTGTCTGCACAAGCTCAGGAATCAAAACGTACATCCCTAGAGTTTTGCACTAAGGACATTAAGCTAGATGAGAAAATAGGGGAAGTCACAATAACCCCTATGTTCATAACAATACAAGTTAATCATTTCAAGATAAGTAGGGTGCATGTTGATAACGGTGCGGCAACCAATGTAATACCTTTTTTCATCATTGAAAAGCTAGGACTTACCAAACAAGTACAGCCCACGACAACCTCTTTCCTAAAATCCTTCAATGGTTCCCATGTTGGAGTGAGAGGTATGGTCACCTTGGATTTCATAGTCAGGGACCAATTCCACACATAAGCTGAATTCATAGTAGTCGATGAAATGCCAGGATTTAATATGATCCTAGGACATCCCTAGCTGGCTCAAGTTAAAGCTGTATCCTCTCCAATCCATCAGGAGATCCACCTTCCTTACGAGGGTGGTGAGATCATTATATATGGAGATGCAATAGTGCCACCTACTTTCTCAAACCCTAGAGTGAATTAGGAATCAGAAATTGAATTCACTGAGTCTAAGCAAGGCACCATGAGCATAATTCAAAACATAACTCCAACGTTGACTTCTACTAAAACTAGAGAAACACTAAACAATACAAACATAAGTGCCATTCCTATCGATGTCTCTTGGTTAGAATTACCCTTTGATATCACCGATGAAGGAGAAGGTGAATATAAAATCTTACCCGCATGCTCAACCCCACATGTTAAACTACAAAGGATCAAAAAGCAACTCAATAAACAAAATTAAAACTACGCAATGTCCGAAATCACGTTAAACTATGAAATTTCTGAAATGACGTTAAACTACCTTTGGCCCACCATGGCATAAAACTGGTAATACTTTCTTTCTTTAACAATGGACGCAACAGTCCATCAAGACTTTAAATTGATGTACCAAGCCTGAAATAGCTTTAAACTAGAACCAACAAGTTACAAATTTACGAACTCCCATCATTTTACATTGAATCTTCGCTTACAAGTTACGATTTAGATTCTTGCATGGTCGTTGCCTTCCTTTCCAAGTATTTACCTTACATCTCACTTTACACTTTAGAAATTTATGTTACATTTAGTTGTGCCATATATTCGAGAAAACAAAGAAAAATAATAAAAAACAAGAAAAATAAAAAAATATTTACATAAAACATCAAGATAACGAAGGAATGCAACCATTTTATACCACAATTAAATTCAGGCCATTACATCAGTGTTTATACATTCCATCAAACATCCAAAAATAAAAAAAAAAACATCAAATGGCTTAAGCTTGACTAATGCAAAGCTCATAAGTGGAGTTGATCCCCAAGATCCTCTCCCTCAGCAGGGCCTCCTTCCACTCTAAACAGTCCCTCATCGATATCAGTGATGAAGGCTAGTACGTCCTGTGTAGCCCTGGGCAAAACAGTCTCAATAATATCACAAGCAATCTTTTCACTTAGATGAGACCATATGACAATACTGAAATTTTGTAATATAAATGACAACAACGAACTAGTGTTGAGACAAAACCATATTGCATGGGGCCCAATTCGCATGTCATAAGGAGGTGTGTTTGGCCCAAGGGAGCCAAACCAAGTTAACCCCGACGAGCTCAATAACAAGGAGAGAAGATTTAGGTCCCTTGCACATAACTGAAAGATTGGGTAAGTGAAAATCCAAGAACTAGCAATAGATTAACATAACATAAAAATAAAAAGAAAATCGTATAAACAAATGTAGCACCCCATGAGGCGAAGTGTAATTTTATGATTACTAAGGCACATTGAAATCAATTACAGAGAAAATCCATGTTTAAAATCCCAAAAAAATAATGTAAACAATTTAAAATCTAGAAATCATTGAACATCTTCACGAAAAGCCTAGGATTGAAAATTCCAAATTCAAAACCACATTGCCTTTGAAAAAAATCCAAAACCCATAGTCACGCTACCCAAGGAGAAATTGGAAATTTAGTAACGCTGCCCAGGGAGGAGAAATTGGAAATTTAGTAACGTTGTCCAGAGAAGAGAAATAGAAAAATCATGGTCACGCGCTGTGCAGGACAGAAACAGAGATTCAAGGTCACGCTGTGTAGGCCAAAAAAAAACCCCAAAATTTATGGGTCACGCTACCATCAAAAAAAGCTCAAAAATGAAATTTCAAGAATGTTGCCCCCTTTGAAATAAAAAATTTACAGCCATTCTTCCCCCTCTAAAAATCAAAATTTTATAATCGTGTTGCTCTCCAAAAATCCAAATCTTTGTGGTCACACTACCCTAGCTCCAAGGTCAAAATTTTTAGTCACGTTACACCCAAAACCCTGTAATGATAACGTCGAGAAAGCTAGAAATTTTGCAGTGAAAATGCCAAGAAAAAAAAATCAAAAACCTATGCATTCATGCCCCAAATTGCAAAGCCAAAAATCCTAAGCTCTCACCCTAGGTAACACCACTTGTAGAAATCCAAAAAAAATAAAAATAAATTAGGGGCAAAGAATTTACCTGTGCAGGGCCTTCTTCCACGATGGAACCCTGATTTGGGGAAGACGTTGGAGGAGCTCTTCACTCTCCTTCACGAACGCTATGGCTGCCTGCTTCCTCCTCTTGCCCCCGGTTGCTTTCTCCTTTCCCTTATCTTTCATGGTCACGCTGATGCTGACGCTAACGCTCACGTTGCACTCTGGAGATTATGCTATTCTTCCAATCGCCAACAACTCACAATGATCAAAATGAGGCTTTCTTTTTTAAAATTCTCTTTTTTATCCCTCCCTAGTAATTTAATTTTATTTATTTGATTTTTGGCCATTTTATTTTAATTCATCTCCTCATTTTAACTACATGTTGTTGTCCAAAGCTATCTTTTGCCTTATGCTTATCCAAACTTCCTTGTCATTCCAATCCCCCAAAATTGGGCCTAAAATTTCTTATGAATAAAGGAGGAAAGTGCTAAAAATCAACGAAAATAAATAAACATATATAAACACTTGAAAATTTCATAAAATTTCATAAAAATTTAAAATTTCCACAACCTTATTGTCCACTCAAAAATTTAAAATTTAAATATAGAGTTTAAAAGTTAAAAATATTTTAAAATTTAAAAATAGTGCATACACTTAGTTCAAATGGCATGTGGCCCGGTATGGCCTTAAACTGCCATAACTTCCACCGCATCTCCTAAATTTGTCAATACACAACTTAATTATCCTATGTTCGTTTGCACTTTGTAACTCTCCTACCAAAGGGAGTGTCTCTTATTTTGCTCCTATTTTAATTGGCAAGAGTGAGCACCATGGCCACCAACAACATCCTCTCAATATTGTCTCTTAACGGACCATATGGAGATGTAGAAAGAGCGATCCGCCTAGAATCTTTGAATCTAAATCCATCCATCTATAATGATTTGATAGCCTCCACTTAAGAAACGTCAGACTGGCCTAAAAATGTAGCTAAAAATCTAGATTTAGAAGCTAAAAATATCACTGAAGATCCTCTGGTTGAAATCCCCATCACCACAGTCAATGACAAAGCCAGAACCTTGAAATTAAGTGCCTTACTAGATCCACAACTCATAGGTGACATCACTCAGGTTTTAAAAGACAACATAAACACGTTCACATGGTCATATACAGACATGTCGAGACTAGACCCCCAGATCATCCAACACAACATTATTCTTGATGAAAAAATTAAACCAGTGAAGCAAAAAGCATGAAAGATTAGACCCAAAGTGGCATTAGCAGTCCGGCTAAAATCACAAAGCTCTACAAAGCCAGTTTCATCCAAGCCGTCGACTATTTCGATTGGGTATCAAACATTGTTGTAGTCCTCAAGACGAATGACAGTATATGCATATGCATAGATTTCCGCGATCTCAATGTATAGCCACTTTAAGAGATGATTTCCCATTACCTAGCATTGATCAACTTGTTGACACGACTGCAGGGCATGTGCTATTATCCTTCATGGATGGATTTTTGGGCTACAATCAAATAAGAATTAATCTAGAGCATCAACTTAGGATAAATTTTATGACACCTTGGGGGACATTCTGTTATACAATGATGTCATTCGGCCTTAAAAATGCAGGCACCACATATCAGCAAGCAATGACATACATATTTAGTGATTACATGCTCGATTTTCTCAATGATTATGTCGACGATATAGCAGTCAAATCTAAAACAACTGAACAACATGCAAAAGATCTAGACTTAGTACTTAAACGTTGTCTCAAAGATGACCTTAGGCTCAACCCAAAAAAGTGTGTCTTTGGTGTTAAAATGGACAAAATGCTTAGTTTCCTAGTTTCTGAAATAGGGATAAAGTAGACCTCGATAAGGTTAAAGCAATAACCAATATGCAACCTCCAAGAAATCTCACTGAACTACGTGGCCTCCAAGGTAGACTATAATTCATTAGATGCTTTATCGAAAGGCTAATAGATAAGTTGAGTCCCATGCAACATCTGTTACAAAAGAATGTACATTTCCAATGGAATCAACAATGCCAAGAAGCGTTTGAGAACATAAAATAAGAGTTGGCCCAACTACCAACTATTTATCACCCACAAAGTGACAAACCTTTCTACATCTATCTTGCAACTTCTGGTTCATCCATTACATCCATGCTCTGTCAAAAATGTCAAGATGGAGCCGAGATCCCTATATATTATCTAAGCCACACTTTAATAGCCTATGAACAACGATCCAACGACGTAGAAAAATCATGCCTCTCCCTTGTCTTCTCCTTGAAGAAATGGAGGCATTATCTCTTCTGTAATCAGGTTTACATCATTTGCAAGGATAATGTTCTTCGTGCCATCACTAATAACATCTATGAGTTAAGTAGGTTAGCTAGATGAAAAGCGATGATCATAGAGTTTGATTTGCACTATGTCGCTCAATCTTCCACAAAAGGTCAGGCAATAGCCACGTAGCTAACCATCTCGCCAACGCACAATCAAACAACAATAAACCTTGAATTCCTAGATAAAAATGTTAATAGTGTAGACACTGTACCTGATAACTACGAGGAAATCCTCTACTTTGATGGGCTTCAACCTCTCAAGGAGGAAGTGTTGCAGCCATTTTAACATACCCCTCTAGAGAAATCCAACCTTTCGCCTACCACTTAACCTTTTCTTGCATCAATAATGTAGAAGAATACGAAGGTCTTCTTAGAGGCCTTCAAGTAGCATTAACTTCGGGAATCTCACGCCTTGTGGTTCGAGGTGATTCACAATTAGTTATTAATAAAGTCACTAAGGTCTACACATGCAAAGCTCTCCATTTACAACCGTATTGTGATTTGACCAAACATCTAGTGAGGCAACTAGTAGAAGTGGATATACAACATGTCCCTAGAAGCAAAACCATTGTCGCTGATGCACTTACCACACTAGCCTTAAACATGACACCTGAAATGTTCCATGCATTACCTAATTCTATAACCAGTTGTGCCGAACCTGTAATTAACACTCTAAATGAAGTACATGTAGCATCTATTAGTACAACACATGCAATAGAATGGTATGATGACGTACAAGAGTATCTTCTAAGAGGCAAACCTCCACAACACTTGACAAATGCTCAAAAAGATGTCGTATGAAAATGTTCCCATCAATATGCATTAATAGGAGACACCTTGTGTCGTAAATCCTATGAAGGTATTTTGCTAATGTGCGTTAGTAGCATTGACGGTCAAATGATCATAGAACAAATCCACGAAGGACTTTGTAGAGGACACATAGCACCTAAAGCAATGGCAACAAAGATTAGGCATTTAGGCTACTACTGGCCACACATGGAATACGATTACATCTCCAAGGTTAGAACATGTGACATCTACCAAAAGCATGTTAATCTGATACATGCGCCACCTAATGAACTGCATACACCATAAATCACATTGCCATTCCAAAAACTGGGATTAGACTTAATCAGATCAATAACACCATCGTCCTCTACGGGACATAGCTTTATCATCACTGCAATCGAATGTTTCACAAAATGGGTAGAAGTTATTCCCCTTAGGAAGACCACCTCAAAACACATTTGTACTTTCATAATGGAAAATATTATGACCCGTTTTGGTATTCCAATGACCATCATTACCAATAATGGGCCATAATTCAGCAGTGCAGATACCAAAAGCTTTTGTGAAAGTCTAGGCATTAAACATGCATTTTCATCACCTTACTACCCGCAGAGCAATGGTCAAGCAGAGGCTACAAACAAAACTATCATCATGGTGCTCAAAAAAATGCTAAATCAGAGCAAGAAGTGATGGCATGAACAATTAGTCTATGCATTATGGGCTTACAGAACAACACATCGAACATCCATAAGTAAAACTCCATATAGTCTAGTGTACGGATCTGAAGCTGTTTTACCTTTAGAATTGTAGGTTCCCTCATTGTAGATATCTCTCTCCAGCCTCCTCAATGAAAGTCAAAACACTGAATTGCGCATTGTCAACCTCGATTTGGTAGAGGAGGAATGTGTACGAATGCTTGATGAAATTGAAATGGTACCAAAAATAATAGAGGCAAAGGCACAAGCACAATCTCCATAAACGCCCGATCAAAGAAGGAGATCTAGTCCTTAAGGTCGCCTGAGAACATCCAGATAAATTCTCAGCCAACTAGAAGGGCCTTACTTAAGCACCAAGGCATACAACAATGGAGCATTCAAACTTGCTGACATGGACGGAAATGAGTTCGCCAATCCTACAAACCACTTGTACTTGAAAAGGTACTATGTCTGACAAACTTGAGGTATGTCATAGTCCTAACATCATGACTTAAAATTGATACCGCGGAACAGTCTTGGAATCATGACTTAAAACTAATACCACAGAATAGTCCTGGCATCATGACTTAAAACTGATACCATAGAGTAGTCCTGGCATCATGACTTAGAATTGATACCACAGAGTAATCCTGGCATCATAACTTAAAATTGATACCACAGAATAGTCCTAGAATCATGACTTAAAAATGATACCACAGAATAGTCTTGGAATCATGACTTAAAACTCAAACCACAGAATAGTCTTGGCATCATGACTTAAAACTGATACCACAAAGTAGTACTGGCATCATGACTTAAAACTGATACCACAGAGTAGTCCTGGCATCATGACTTAAAACTAATACCACAGAATAGTCCTGGAATCATGACTTAAAAATGATACCACAGAATAGTCTTGGCATCATGACTTAAAACTAAAACCACAGAATAGTCCTGGCATCATGACTTAAAACTGATACCACAGAGTAGTCCTGGCATCATGAATTAAAACTGATACCACAGAATAGTCTTGGCATCATGACTTAAAAATGATACCACAGAGCTCTATTCGGTATGACATTGAACTGCCACATCTATCTGCCATGATGTGAAACTAGCATCTAGAGTCCACTAAGACTGTAAGCTGGTTTGCCTCTTTACAGTCCGCTATGACTATAAACTAGCAATGCACCATCCGCTATGACACCAAAATGACACTATCCAAGGGGTTACAACGTGAAACTAACCCACGATAGTCTGCTAAGACTATAAATTGGTGACATCCCCAACCACTAGGCAAAACTTGAAAAGATGGGTTGCTGCAGTTGGCTGTTCCCATTCAACAAAGACTTGCTGCATGATTTGTCTCATGGACACTAATGAAGCTGATGTGTTTCATAATTCTATTTTCATTGAAAATTGCCTCCATCTCCTTGTTTAAAGTGCTTAGCTGACTGTTTCATTTGTGTTTTTCTTATCTTCTTGGAGTTGTGTTTGTAAGATGACACTCTTGAGGTGTTTGTACATGGATGCACTTCAAGGTATCACATTCTTCCTGACGCACATAACTTGGTTAATTAATCCGTTCATGAGTACATTCCTAATTCCTGATACATCCCCTATTTCCCCATCATGCTTCCCTTAGCCTATTCAATTTTATCCACTTGATACATTCTGCTCGCCTCAAAACTCTTGATACACTATTGCATACTATAGCTCTCTGAGCAGTTGTGATGCAAAACACAATACACAGTACATGATGCAAAATGCAAGCACTCGAACATGAGTAAAGCACTAAAAGCAAGCTCTTTCAAAAGAAAAAAAAAAGAAAAATAAAAGAAAAAAAAAACAAGGCAAAAAGAAGAAGAAGAAACAAACAAAAAAGGAAAAGAAAAAAAGGGCCAAAGAGAAAAATGCATGAAAAAGGTCTTTGTGACCCCGTTGACATCATAAATAAAAGGCTATTGGCTATTCTCATACAAGCCCCAGGTGAGAAGGCAATTATCTTGAAAAAAAATTACACTTATATCTCAAATAGACCATGTTGTACACCATCATGTGGCTTTGGTTGTTTACAACGGGCCCCTTAAACACTCTATAAGAGTCCCATTTCTCCAAAGAACACACTTCCCATGTCTTGGCTCTGAGTTTGCTGAACACTGGCTATGGACAAGGACCAAAGATATAGCTCATTCACGTGAGAGCATTCCTCTCCCATAATCTCGGCAGCAATCATAACCCTTCATCAACTCCTAGTTTCCCCTTGTTACAACCAATTCCCCTGCATCTTGAACCACATTCCCTCAATCCCATGTACTTTTGAAAATAGTGTGATGACATCCGGCAAAGGGCCAACGGTTAATGTTTGATGCTTTGTTGTTCATGGTGTTTTGCACTTCTTTATCGATGCCTCTCGGGTCGATTCCTCCAGACGTCAACAAAGAGGAGCTAATGAAACACCACTAATTTTGGCCTAGCACTTTGAAATAAGAACGACTCAATCCCTTTCAAGCATTCAGGAGGCAAAATTTAACTAAGGCATGGAACCCAAACCCAACTTGATCACACTGTCAAGCTAGCTTGTCCTCAACGTGAGTAACTCCTACAACTTCAAAATCAAGTTAAAGATGGTCAAATCTGAAGGTGCAAGCCATTCTCAAGAGTCACTAATGTCAACTCCAAACTTCAACATTATGGGATTCAAATTTCAGCGTCAAACAGTGCAAATTTCCTCACTCACGCTGCAAGTCACGCTGCAGCGTGAGTCTAGCGTGACCAACTTTTAGAGCCTCAAAATAGCCTCAAAACAACGTCAAAATGATTTAATTTTGAAAGGATAAGTCACCCTCAAGGTCCATTAATGATTTCTCCAAGTTTCAACCTCCAAAACTTTAGATTTCAGTTCCAAAAATGCTCATTTTTTGTCACTAACGCCCAGGTCACGTTGGCAACATGAGTCCAGCGTGACTAACTTCCAGAAAATTCCAGAAAATTCTCAACATCAAAAAATTCCAGAAAATTTTCAACATCAACAACTCCCAGAAAATTTCAGAAAATGGCAAAAAATTCTAGAAAATTCTCAGCATCAACAACTCCTAGAAAATTCCAGAAAATTCTTAGCATCAGCAACTCCCAAAAAATTCTCAACTTCAACAACTCGTAGAAAATTCTAGAAAATGCTTGAAAATTCCAGAAAATTCTCAACATCAACAACTCCCAAAAAATTCCATAAAATGGCAGAAAATTTCATAAAATTCTAGAAAATTCTCAGCATCAACAACTCCTAGAAAATTCCAAAAAACTTAGGGACAAAGAATTTTTAAGTAAGACGGGTCAAATTTCCCTTGAACATTTCATTGTAAATATTCATTTGTGGGATAGTCAGGCCCTCATGGTCTAAATTAAATATTCTTTCGTTGGCTTGATTAACCCATGATTTGTAAAATGCAATGCACCTGGTCAAGAACGTAGCTTGCCAACACACATCCAACTCTTGCCGACACACGTCCAACTCGTACACAATTGTCTACTAGACACGTGTCACATAATCGATTCTCCTCTCAAATGTACCGGACACGTGTCATAGTACCTATAATGTTTTTGGCGGGTAGTTTTCAATACGTGTTTGTGTTGGATTTGCCCGACTTTCAAGAGTTGCTCCAGTAGTTGAGAGGGTTGCATCGGTAATAGTGTATACTTTGAGCGATCCTTGTGCTAAAAGTTGGGCCTTGGAGTGGCCCCTGCCAATGTAGATGAGTTGGTGCTAAAGTTGGCGACTTTGTTAGCTGGGGCTTTGGGTTGCTTAGCTGTTGGGCCCCAGTTGGTTGCTTTTGTGCTTGCAGCCATCGTTGACACTATTGTGTTTTGCTTGTGAGTGTGTTGGTTTCTGTAGGCTGCATAAGCTGGGTCATTGCTTGATTGTGCCACCTCTTCTATGTCCTTAATTTGCATAAATGCTTGGCTCAAAGTACAAACTTTCAAATAATAAATTTTTGATTTAATAAAGTCATTCACGGCCGCCTTAAGGATGGTAAGCAGATATGTTTTAGGGATGGGCTCATGAAGTTCATTCAAGGCTGCACTCCACCTTTGGATAAATTTTTGTGTTGGCTCTAATAGTGCTTGTTTGATCCAAATCAAGCTATCCAGTGTGGCTTTGGGTTTTAAATTATATTTAAAATGGGTGACAAACTGATGTAACAAATCCTCTAGAGAGGATATGGAGTTACGAGACAAAGCTCGGTACCAGTCTAAAGCTTTTCCCATTAAGGACATAGAAAATACACGTAGAATTGCATGAGGCTAGGCCTAAAGTAGTAGACATTCTAGTCGAAATGTCACTAGGTGGGCATTTGGATCTCCCTCTCCATTATACTTAGTCAGTTAGGGTAATGGGATTTCCTTTGGCAAGGTTAGTGGTGGAACTGAAGGGTGGATTGGGTCATCTTGGTAGAAGTCCAACACCTTGATTTCCTTAGTGTTTGTGATTTTAAGGCGCTTTAACTTCTCAGTTAATGAGTGCATCATGTTCTTTGTGTCTGCCCACTCTTGGGCGGTAGGCAAACCAACTGGTTGAGTAAATTATGGTTGGTAATAGCCCGATTGTTGCATTGTTTGTGGAAAGGGGAACTGTTGGATTGTTGGTTGTGGCAGTGGAGCAACATTCAGGGATGGGATTCCAAGGTGCGGCACATTGTAGTGAGCAGGTTGGTGTTGTTGAACCACTAGTGGAAACCACTGCCCAGCCATAGGTTGTGAGGTGACACCCTGGACATGTTGTGCTGAAGTAGTTAGAGGTGCCCCATAGGTTTGTGCTTGTGATATGTAATGGGTGGATGTGGAAGTTGATACTTCTTGTTGAGAAACTGGTCCTCGTGTGTATGCGAATGAAGGAGGAAGCATAGTTCCTTCCAGGAAAGGTTGGAACAATGGATTTGTATAGGTATGAGTACTAACGATATGGTACAAATCCCCATGCTTAGATTGGGTGGCAAAGTCATCTTCCTCATCTTCACTCTGAGGCTCTATCGGAGGTGATTGTAAGGCTTGAATCCTTACCATGAGGAGCTAAGATATGAGCCTATGATGAGGCTCAAAAAGGGGGATTATATCAAATGTTGAGGGAGTGAACTTATGACCTCCCTTGTAAATGAGTTCCTAGTTTCGTTTTGCTTCCTTTTCTATGCGATCGATAGGCAAGTTAGCTTGAATCTTCACACAGATGAAGTTGTATTATTTTGGTGTGAGGATTGCATAAGTAGGGTTGATCTGGGAAGATTCCATGATAGTGTGTACAAGCTTGCGGCATGCACAGCGTGAGTAACTCACAGTGTGCGTAACAGGGTTCAGCGTGAGCAAGCTCAGTGTGCGTAACAAGGTTCAACATGAGTAAGTCTCAACGTGAGTGACCTCAGCATGAGTGAGTCTCAGCATGAGTGACCTCAACGTGAGTGAGGGCCCAGTGTGAGTAGCTGCAGCATGAGTTAATTGCAATGTGAGGGATCTAGGTATAGGATGGGTAAGTCAAGATGTGCATGCGCAAGCTAGCTTGACAAGCTGAGCTTTAGTTTCAGCACTTCATCTATGTAGTGTTTGGACAGGTAGCATGATCAATGTTTCGATAGAGAATAAATAAGTTAGGCCCTCCTTCTAGTGCCAATTTATTGTATTGACCTAAATCGTTGGTGTAAGTCTGGAAGGGAAAACACAAACACCGAAAGATTTTCAGACAGACACAGCTGACCCTGCCTTTGCGTGAGGGAAAGTTGGAAAAGGAAACGAAGGTAGAGTGCCTTGGATGGTCTGCACACAAATCAACCAAGGACTTCCTTGAGTGTAAACTATGGCCTACGCTGGGGTTATTGTAACTAATGCATGAAATGTAAACGGTGATGCACGAAATGTGTGTGAGTTGGACGTGTGTGGGCAAGCTACATTCTGGACCAGGTACATTGTATCTTACAACGTGTGACAACACACTCAAGCCAGCTCATGCTCATGGAACACATAGTTTGGAGCGTAAGAGCTTGACAAATGAAAAATGATGAAAATTTACAATGAAATGATAATGTACAACAAGAGAAATTGACTCTGGCTCGCTTGAAACTTCTGGATCTCTGAATTTGCTGCAAGATGTTGATTTGAGTGATTCTATGGCTGTTTGAGATGTCTTCACCTAACAAGAACTTCCACTATGAGGTGATTTTCTCACAATGTGTCTTTAGCGTGCGCATGCTACACTCATGCTGCAGTGTGTCCCCAGCGTGACCTTAGTGTGAGTGACTTGAAAGTGATGCATTTCACTCCAAATTTTGATTTTTGAAACCTAATTCTTGAGTACAATAGTTGCTTGTCCGTGTATGACCCTAAGAATGATCTGAAATCTGGAATTTGAGCCTGGATGTGCCTTGTTTGGAGCCACTTTTGGCAGCTCATGCTGGACTCACGCTGCAGCATGACCACATTTTGAGCCACAAAACTACCATTTTTGGACTCAAAAAATGAAATTCCAAAGGCTGAAGGCTGAAGTTGTCAATAATGAACTTTGAGGGTGACTTGCTCTTTGGAAATCAAGTCATTTTGACTTAGTTTTGAGGCTCCTAGAGTTTTTTATGCTGGACTCATGCTGTAGCGTGTCCCCAGTGTGACCTGTAGTGTGTGTGTGGAAGTGTGAACATGTTGTCTCCAAATTTGAATTTCTGAATGCTGAAACCTGGAGTGGATATCAGTGACCCTTAGGGATGGCTTGCACTCTCAGATTTTGACCATTTTTGACTTGTTTTGGAGGCTTCTAGGGTTGGTCACGCTGGACTCATGCTGCAGCATGACCACAGCGTGCCCTACAGTGTGAGTGTGAAAATTGCAATTTTCAGTGTGTGTTGTCCAAGATAAGCCCTAGTGTGAGTGAGCTTGACTTAGTCAAATTTTTTTCTCCCAAAGGTCAAGAGGACTTTGAGTTGTTCTCACTTCAAAGTGTTAGGCCGAAATTAGTGGTGTTTCACCAACAGTTAGCCCTCGCATTATACGATGGCTGGTAATCCTACAGGAGTTTGATCTAATGATGATCAATCAAAAGGACATTGAGAACATAGTTGCAAATCATTTATCTCGGTTGCACTGGGACAACAAGAGGGATGAATATGCCATATCTGATCATTTTCCTGATGAAGCCCTCTTTACCAGTGTAGTGAATAACCAACCCATGGAAACAAATTGGTATAGTAGCATTCTCACCTATCTCTTTTCCCAAAAAACACCATAGAAGTTGGACTTTAGGAAGAAACAATAGTTTCTTCATAGAGCTAAGTACTTTATGGAGATCAATGGACAACTTTACAAAGTCTGTCCCGATGGCTTGATTCGATGGTGTGTGCTTGATATGGACTAACTAAGAGTTCTCCAAGATGCTCATGAGGGCCCTTGTGGAGGTCACTATGTAGGGAGACGAACGACTATTAAAATCCTTCTTGCAGGATATTACTGGCCAACATTATTTTGGGATGCCCATCAATTTGTCCAATCCTGCGAGTGCTATCAACATGATGGAGGAATGACTGCTAGAATGGAGG
>MNCI01007408.1:405536-422817 GCA_015680685.1 Gnetum montanum
TATGCAACTTAAAATAAACATAAAACATCCATCCTTTGTTTCTCTACCCCTTTCCCAATTTACATCACTATTTGCAAGATAAAGTCCAATCACACAAAAAGAAGATGTTGCAAACAATGCAAAGCCTCATTGCTATGTGTGTAGTAGACAAATATCCCTATGGATTTACAATCTCAGATGATGATGATGATGATATTAATTGATCTTTGCTTGTATGTGAAGGTGCAAGGGTTATGCTCACAGTTAACCTTTGGCCTAAAGTAAGATTGGTGAATGATGCACTTGGCATGATTCGTAGTATTACGTATCATCTAGGTAAATAGCCACTTGCATTACCATTGTACATTGTTGTTAATTTTGACTCCTACATCAAATGTCCCTTTGATAATGGTAATTCTCATCATGTGGCAATTATACCTAAGGTCCAAGGAGCATCACATCAATTACTATTATGGTTGGCATGGGCCATGCCTATTCATAAATCTCAAGGAATTACACTAGATAAGGCTATTATTAACATTGGTTCAAGAGAAGTTACAGGTCTAATGTTTGTTGCATTATCTAGAGTTAAGACCATTGATTCTTTAAAGATTCATCCTCCTTTCTCTATGCAGAGATACAAAAAAATTTTAGATGTTAAACTTCTCCATAGTAGAATTGCACAAGAAGTTCGTTTTGCTCAATTGGAGGATTAGGCATTTTGAGTTGACACTTATCACTATATTTTGTCTTTTACTCATTCTTATTCTACAACTCTGTAATGTCTATTGTAATAATTGTGCAATGTATTCCTTAATCAACATATATGAAATATATAAACTTTTATTTCACAAGAATTGGAGTGCTTCGATGCACACAAGAATTTCATATGCTCATATTGACCCTTATTATTCTAATTTTACATTCATTTTCCACTAGGATGAAAAACTCAAATGGAGAGACTTACAGGGTAATATTATCTTACCACTTGAACATTTAGCACTATCAATGCTTCAAGAAATCGTTGGGAGATCAAATCTTGGCCATGTGCAAGAAGGGTACCAAATCACTAAGAACA
Source organism: Gnetum montanum (assembly GCA_015680685.1). Classification (NCBI taxonomy): domain Eukaryota; kingdom Viridiplantae; phylum Streptophyta; class Gnetopsida; order Gnetales; family Gnetaceae; genus Gnetum; species Gnetum montanum. Next base: position 406,594 of record MNCI01007408.1, read on the forward strand.
TGACTAGGCCATATCAACAAACAGAGGCTCAAGTAAGAAGGGATGCAATTATGAAGGCAAGATATGAACAAGATAAAGGAAGGAGAGCACCATAGACAGTTGTTCTTGAAGCAAAAGAAGACGCTCCATCTCAAGATAAAAAATTCTATCAAACTCATAGATCTAATTTGGAGACACTCATAATATGCATTAAAGATCTTGTAAACATAAAGCTACATTTAGCTCTCATGAAAACCCATGGAAGAGATGAGAAAGACTCCAAACTTAGGAGGAATTCAAGGTTTAAGGCCTCTGATATATCCAAAAGAGATGAATCAAGAAGTCATAAAAGGAAAAGTAGTTAACATTGTTCTCCAACTCCCCCATCTTCTTCGTCACACTCATCAATGATTTTGACAAGAGGGAACAAAAACTAAGGGATAAAAATAGGAGAATAAGAAGAGATCATTGGAGATAAGCAAATGAAAGAAGAGATCTTGATGAAGAAGAAGACAATGATGAAAGGGAAAGAGTCAAACATGAAAGAAGAGAGCATCAGAGGGGTTACCACTACAAACCTGAAGACTATGAAGAACCCCTATTAGCAACTCATAACATGATCAAGATCAAGGAAGCAGTGTATATTCCTACTAGGCATTTAAGGGGTATTCAAATCAAGTGACTTGAGATGAACAATATTTCAAAATTCAAAGGTAAATATAATGTATATTCACAACATCACCTCTGAGCCTTCCATGATGCCTGTGTCCTACAAACTGTAGAGAATGATTACTAGACACTAAAGTTATTTCCTAGAATACTAATTAAGGAAGCAAAGAGTTGGTACAAGTTCTTAGAACTAGAATCAATATGAAGATGGAGTACCATGTTGGAACTTTTTAATTATAAGTATCAAACTTACTCTAGATTGTTGAACTTAAGAAAATAGATCCAAGGATGGAAGTAAGGGATACATGAATCCCTTAATGTAGTAATGGGTAGGTATTACTCCTTATAAAAATAGATGTCCAAGATATGGATTTTCTCAACAGGAACAACTATGACACATCGTCGATGAGCTATGGAATTAAACAAGAGAAGTCTTTGGAGTGTATGCCCAAGGTAGATTATCCAAGATGACGGCTCATCGAATCCAAAGGTTAATAGAGAAGGTGATGAAACAAGAAGGGGAGCTACAAAAATGAGAGTTAGTTGAAGAGTACAATAGAGACCTAACTATCATGGAAAGAGATGTGAGGATATGCGAAATGCAATTAGAAGAGTCATGAGAAGATGCAATCCAATGGAAGACTCTACCTATCCAAAAATCAATAAATGATATCGCAACAAAGGTAGAGAAAATGTGGGACTCTATGGATGAGAAATTCACTATAGCACTCAAGATAGTAAAAGAAAGAACTAAATAAACCTTCAACAAAAATAAGGATGGAAAGAAGGAAAGGGACAAAGAATGTGAAAACTATCAAAATAAAGGAAAAGTTGTGATGGTATAGGAAGTAATGAACTCAAGCTTGGAAGATGATATAGGTTGTAAAGTGTGCTAATAGAAACATCCTAGGGGTTGTTGTCCTATTATGGCTCACTTACAGGAGTCCAGAGCATATGTACTTAATTCAAAGTTTGTTAAGAAACAAATGCCCAAGTGATTACCTTATCCACATGGTAATTTTAGACAACCTTACCAATGAAAATTGTACTATCCAACCAAGACTTATCCTCAATCATAGGAATAATACTAGCAACAGTGGTAACAACCACAATCATGGGTGATAAATCCTATTTTTATGGACTACAATATTAGATATACAATATTGTAGCACATGCTACATTGTCTTATATGTAATATCACAAGATGTATGCCAACCTATAAATGCAATACTTAGGCACACAAATCTATAGTAGTTTTCATAACATAGTAGCGCATCTTGTGTAGTTTTTTTTTGTGACTTTAGTTCTTAGCACTTAGCAGTGTAGGCCCGCAGTGTGGTGTAGAGTGATTGTATGAAAGTATTTATTTGAGTGAAGCATACTTGGACACATTTCATGACTAGAAATAAAGATGAAGATTACTTGTTACCATTGCAGCATTCACTTAGTTTCTTAATGTTTACTTAGAATAACTTTACCATTTTTACTTATATTAATAATTATTTTTTTCCTAGTTAATGTTTACTTTCCTATACACTTTACTTTCATTGTTGTTAAGCAATATGGATACAACTAATTTTGAACACTAAGTGTAGTTATTTGGTAACCTAGTAATGTTATTGGTTGGTACGCCTAGTAGTGGTATACTTGGTAATCCCAGTGATGACTACATGAGTCCAAGGCATGTACGGTAAATCAAGATTGGATATCCATAATCATAGGATAGAATAGAACCATTTGTTATTTTCCTTAGAATTGGAAACTATTTTTCGTTTTCTATATTTGATAGGAGAAATGGTCTATCAAAATTACAATATCATATACCTCACTGTGAGCTAAACCATACACATAAGATTTCACTAGCTCCACATGGGAAGGCAATGGTCTCGAACTTAAACCAATTACTAGCATAATCACATTGCCTCATCCACAGATTATGATATGGTCATGCATGAAATGCCTGTGACTTATATGGTTGGGTGTTAGATTGCTTCATCATTCATCATTGGTGTCGTTGCTGGGGACTAGTTAATGTATGTTGAGTAATTGATTTCACAATGTTTGTTGTATCAGAATTCAAAGTTAAAATTCATAACTCTAAAATAAGAATACTTAAACAATCATCTAAAATCACAACATGGCTTCAAGTAAGGATATATCATCGCCTGCCAGGGAACCATAAAGAGGTAGTGATAGAATTGACAAAGAAGAAGCCTAGAGTATGCCGATGCAAACAAGGATCTCATATGCTCATCATGATCCTTGTTATCCTAATTTTACCTTCATCTTTCATTAAGATGGCCAATTAAGGTAAAGAGATCTTTAAGAAAACATTGTTCTTTCACTAAAACGTTTAGCACCCATCATGCTCCAAACCCTTTTCAAGGAGATGAAATTGGATGAAGCACGTGGAGGGTATCATATGATCAAATACAAGACCATACCCTATGAGCCCATTAACGAGTAGTTAAGGAGAGATAATGCCATGGAAACCATACATGAACAAGACAAAGGAAAGAAAGTCAACTCTATTGCTGTCTTGGAGGAGCTCAATGGAGATGCATTCATTGTTGAATAACTCCATCACCATCATGAGTTCTAGTCACAAAAGCCTATCATCCAATTGGAGGAACCTATCAAGCATGACTCATACTTTGACTTAGCAGAGACATTTAGAAGGAAGGCAAAAGACTTAAGGCATAAGAAGGACTCAAGGACAAGAGTTCCAATTAGATCTTGCAAAGAAGAACATTGGAGTCATTGTAGGAGGATAAGCTAGCACCATTCTCCCATTGCCTCATTCTTATCGTCATGATCATCAAAGGACTCTGACAAAAGGAGGTAAAGGTAAAAGGACCATGATAGGAAGAAGAAAAGGATTTATGACCATTATGACCATCATTCAAGACATTCTAATGTAGAATATGAAGAATATGAATAGAGAAGATATAAGGATCAAAGAGATCATGAAATGGATGAGTATAGAAGGGGGGAATTACTACAATCGAGCTTATCAACCTGATTAAGATGATGAACCCATGATGGCTACTCAAATCATGATTAACATATAAGAATTTGTACACATTCCAACTAGGCATGTGAGGGATAGTCATATCAAATGGCTCGATATGAATAACATCTCAAGATTTGAAGGTGGTTATAATGCTAATCCACAACACCAAATCTAAGCTTTCCATGATGCTTATGCCATATAGAACATTGAAAGTGATTGGTAGAAGTTGAATTTGTTCCCAAGAATACTTGTGAAAGAGGCAAAGAGCTAGCACAAATCCCTCAAACCTAAATCAATTAGAAGATGGAGTACCATGCTAGAGATCTTTAACAATAAGTATCAAACCTACTTACATGTGTTTAACATAGGAAAACAAATCCAAGGATGGAAGCAAGGGACTCATGAAACCCTTGATGCAGTAATGAACAAGTACTACTCACTAATGCATAGATTCCCAAGCCATGAATTCTCACAAAGGGAACAACTAAGGCACATTGTAGTTGGTCTAATGAACAAAACTAGAGAGATCCTTAGGGTTTATGCCCAAGTCAGATTATCAGAAATGATTGTCCATTGAATCCAAAGATTAATTGACCACATGGTAAAGAAAGAAGGTGAGCTAATAAAGAGAGAATCAGCAGAAGAGCATAACAAAGACCCATTCATTAAGAAAAGAGATTCATGAGTTTATGATACCCAAGAAGAGGACATCTTGGAATAGGGAATTAAAAAGAAGATTCTAAAAATTCAAATAATTGTAATGGATATTGTAGTAAAGGTAGAGAAAATGTGGGACTCCATTAATGAAATATTTGCAACAGCAGTGAAAATTGTGGAGAGAATAGAGAAAGCCTTTGGAAAAGGCAAAGACAAGAAAAAGAAGAAGGATTTTGGACAAATTGGCAAAGTGGCTTTAGTGGTTGAGTGTTCAAATACTAGCTCCACTAATGAGGAAGGATGTACCATGTGTCAATACGAACATCCCAAGGGATGTTGTCTCGTAATGACACATTTATAGGAGATGGGGGCATATGCACTTAATCCTAAATTTTTTAAGAAACAAATGGCCAAAAGGTTACCTTATCCTCAAGGTAACTATAGGCATAACTTACAACCAAGATACTATCCCAATGGAGCTTTGCCATAGCCACAAGAGTAATAATACTAGCAATGGCAAAAACCCCACTCTTGGGCTATGTCACCACCTCACCAATAGTATCCATATAGGCAACTAAATCCATATGGATATTTTGTACAACATCCAATCTCTCCTAGAAACGTTGCTATCAAAACTCCATAGTACTACCCCATTGAGTACCATAGACCAACGTTGCCAAGAATAGATCCAAACTCATACATGCATCCATCAATAGTTGGTTCAAATCAACACTTGAACCCTTTACCACTTGTGTTTCCTCCTATCATGCATGGGGAACTACCATCATAACCACCAAAGAAAAGCACAATAAGGATGATTAGTACACAAGAGGATGTAATCACATATGAATCCCAAACCAAGAAACAACTATTCTTTTGAACAAGTTTGAAAAATATTTGATGGATGGGGAACACATCTACTTCCATCCCATCTACATCCAATCCTCCTAAACATAACAAGCTTCCATCTTTGTCAAAATCAAATGTCACAACTATCATGCTTACTTAGACAATCACCCATTTGAGCAAGGCATGAGCCCTTCCACAAAAATGGACTGATTCAAAAAGTCCCTTAGTTTACCTCCAAATAGTAGGGCAAAAGCCATGTAAATCTCTATTTCATTCTGGGTTAAGAGTGAACTTGATCTTACAGGATAGGTATCAGACTTGGAATCTACTGTCACTAAGGAAAAGTAACATCTAGTTAGAGCTTACATACCAATTAATCATAGTTCCACTAGGATAAGTGGATGGTGTTATTACGATCATCAGTGGTTGGTCCTACCCTACATATTTTCTAGTCATTCATGTGAAAAAAGGGGGCATTTATGACTTGTCCTTGGAAATTTTCAAGGAATAAGAAGCTGATATTATACAAAAATGGAGAGTTCCATGTATTGCATAGAAATGGATGCAATTGCATGCAAAGAATATGGGCTATTTGACAAGAGGATACCAAAGCATGCAACAAATGTGCAGAAGAAATATGAATGTGCATTGACTTCTGGATGTTGAACTTAGCTACATTCAATGATCACTTCCCTTTGCCATTTGTTGATTAGGTCCTAGACACCATTGCAAGACATGAATATTACAATTTTCTAGATGGATACAATGCATATAATCAGATATGCATTGTGCTTCAAGACTAGGAGAAGACAACCTTCACTAGTTAATGGGGAATGTTTGCCTACAAGTAGATGTATTTCGATCTTTGCAATGCACTAGCCACCTTCCAAAGACTAGTATTGAGCATCTTCTAAAAGCAAATTGAAAATGGCATAAAAGTATTTATGGATGATTTTTCAATGTACGGGTTGGATTTTAAACAAGCACTCAACTAGTTAGAGGAGGTACTCAAGAGATGTGTTGAAACCAATCTTAAGCTCAACTGGTAGAAGAGCCATCTCATGGTCCAAGAAGGCACAATTTTGGGACATAAAATCTCCTAGAAATGTATAGAGGTAGATTTTGAAAAGATTAAAGTCATACAAAATATTACTACAAGGCCATAGGCAGTGAAAGATGTGAGATCATTCTCAAGCCACATAGGATACTATAGAAGATTCATAGAAAACTTTTTAAAGATAGCCAAACCACTTGTAGAACTCACAAAGAAGGATGCATCTTTCAAGTGGACATAAAGGCATTTGAAGCTCTAAAGCAGAAATTAGTAGAGACACCAATCCTTCAAGCTTCAAATTGGTCAAAGCCTTTTCACATCATGATTAATGCTTCCAACTATGCACTTGGTGTAGTATTGACAGAATTAGATGATCAAAAGAGACCTTACTATACACATTATGCTAGTAGGAGAATCACCAAAGCACAATTAAATTACACCATGATAGAAAAGGAGCTAATGGCTATGGTGTATGCACTTGAACAATTTAGACATTATGTGCTCGAATACCATATCTATGTCGACACTAATCATAGTGCCATCCGATTTGTTATGAACGAACCAACAGTTAGTCCCAGGGTGATAAGATGGATTGTAATGTTATAATAATTTCACATCATGATGATTGATAAAAAGGAAATAGAAAATATGGTAGCCAGTCATCTATTAAGGTTAAGATGAGATCTTGAAGATTGATTAGAACCTTTATCAAACCAATTTCTTCATGAAGATCTATTTCCTAAAATTGTAAAGGCTATAAATATAACAGGGTAGCCATGGATTGTAGAATATATGACTTATCTATCAACACAAGAGCTCCCTGCTGAATGGAGTAGAAAACAACGTGAGTAATTCCTTTATAGAGTAAAAAGATATATGGAAATCAATGGCAATCTATACAAGATTTGTGTAGATGGGGTTGTTAGATGGTGTGTGCTAGAGTGTGATCAATAGGGAATTTTACAAGATGTTTGTGAAGGTCCATGTGGTGTCCATTATGTAGGGTGTAGAACAACACTCAAGTTGATGATGGCTAGCTAATTTTGGCCTACCTTGTTTAGAACGCCCATAGTTTTGCTTAATCTTATGAGAGATATGGAGGAGTTACAGCTAGATACGAAGGGCCACAACACTGGATCTAGCCATTAAAACCTTTTAACATATGGGGAATTTACTTTATGGGGCTCATAACACCGATGTTGAATGGAAAAGGATACATAATTTTAACTATGTATTACAGTACGAAGTGGGCAGAGGTAGTAGAAATAAAAGACTGGCCAACAAATATAGTTGCTAAATTTTTCCAACAACTTGTGGTGAGTAGATTCGAAGTACCATGAATTCGTATATTAGACAATGGAACTCATTTCACCTATGCTACATTTAAGAAGCTCATGCAACAACTTGGGATGAATCATAAGGTAACAACACCATATCATCCATAAGAAAATGGTCAAGTCAAAGTGATTAATCGTAAAATTACTAGAATGCTCATTAGGACAATTAGCTAGTTTAGGAAGGCCTACAGTACTAAACTGAATGATGCTCTATGGCCTATAGGACATCTTGGAAATTACCTATAGGGTACTCCCCATATGAGTTAGTCTACAATAAGTTGCCAATGCTCCCAATTCAGGAAGAGCTCTACACTCTAGCTACTGCTAGTGAACTTGACCTTAACTTTAGCTTAGCCCAAAAAGAACATCTCATGAACCTAAATCGTCTAGATGAGAATAGGTTGTTAGCACTCATGAGTAGTGAAGTCCATAAGAATTTCTCTAAACTTAGGCATGATACATATATAAGGCATGTAACCATACAACCAAGTGATAAGGTCCTTTACTATAATCCTAATCATTTACCTTGAAAAGCTAAAGTTTAGAAACTTTGGGAAGGACCATACATTGTTTGAGTCATTTATCCATTTGGTGCCTTACATATCTTCCATCCATCCTATCCACATAAGCTCATCCTTATCAATATCCAACAAGTCAAACTCTATCATGAATATTCCAAGGAGTCTACCTAGCCTACCTAATAGTCTTCTACTTGTTCTCTTTTTTGTATAATTAATCTTAATGATAGTCATGGTGGTTTCAATCTGGAACCATAGGCACTTCATTGAACTTTTTTTTTGTTTTCTTTTCATTTGTTCACATTCTTTAATATTTTCTTATTCTTTTATACTTTTCATTTTTTAAATTTTTGATATTGTTTAACATTTTTCAATTCTTTAATGATTTTTCATTCTTTACATCTTTTTCTAGTTCTTAATATCTTGTTAATACTTTGTTTTCATGACCTTTGTAAATAATTTTAATTGCTAATAAAACATATTAAGAATAAGGTAAGATAGTCTAATAAAGTGAAGAGTCCTCTATGTTATCAAGTCTTAAGGGATTCATTATTTGAATAGTGAGACCATGACATCCATCCATTAATTTCATTAATAAGAGGTTCTTACCATGACCATAATGACATTATTTCCATCATAAAACCAAGAATAAATTTCTGATCATTATGCCTAGATAGACAAGTGAAGAAGTAAGTTGGAATGTGAAGGGTGTGACATCAAGGGAACTTGTGAAATTCCTTTGACCACTACTGTATGTTCTATCATGTTGTTGAGGTTGTATTATATCCTTGTAGATCTAACAAAAAATGGAAGTAAGAGTAAAATAAGTGTTGTCTTCACCATGTCACTAGAAAGACATGTTACCCATGCTTGAAGGTAGTCCTTTGGTAAGGTTGACGTAGATGAGAATAAAAAGCACAGAATAAATTTATGGACGTCCCACTAGAAAGACTTATCCATGTCTAAAGGTAGGTGGCTTCTGAGAAATCTAAAAAATAAAATAAGTTCCATGAATAAATTCCTTCTTTGGACAATATGCCAAGTGATAATACCCCTTACAACAATGATAGTCTTAAGTGATAATACTCCTTACAACAATGATATTCTTACAGTTGTGATCCCAAGAGATGTCATGATGTGATATCACTAGAATGTGGTTTGGAATTGGTTTGAATCTTGGATAGAAAGACTAATGATCACTTTAACCACTGATAAAAAAAATAATTCATTATGCCTATGGTAGGATACCTCACGTCCTGATTTATGCAATCTCTTTTAAGTCCATTTCATCTCACTATATGAATAATCATAACTTGTGGTTTTGTGTAATATAGCATAATTTTCCTAACTTGGTGATACTAACATGTGTGTTTTGCTAAGCAAGTATGCATTACATTAAACTCCTTAAGTGTCTAAGGATACTTTAGGCATGGTTATACAATGGTACTAAGGGTTGGAGCCTACTTTGGGGAGGATCCACTTGTATAATTGTTGTCTCTTATACCTACCAAGCTATTCCACATCATCTTGAGCCTTCCAAGACCAATAAACATTAATAAAAACTTCCCTTATCACTTAAAATATCCATTCTAATAACATGAACTCATTACCCATCTCATCCATCTTATCAATACTTTATGAACTTTCGTAGCATGAGATTCCTTCTTTATACACTTTCCATGCCAAAGTTTTGAAAAAATAACCATAATCCATAGTCCAAGATCCTTTGAATATGCTTTACCCCTTCTAAATATTCAAAAGGATTCATTTTTAATCATGAGAAATTTAAGAAAAATGTGAATTTTTGCCCTTTGATATTGGGGCCCCTCCAATACCAAATCCCACAAAATTTATATATAGGTACACACTTGGCAAAAATTTTTCATTTTCAAATTTTAGCCTAGGGATATTTTTCCATTTTTCTTCTACAATCTAGGCTTTGACATCCAAGCTTCTCCAAGTCATAACTTGCATATTATTGCTTTGATTTTCATGATTTTCAAATCTATTTGATCTCGAAGTGCTCATCTTGGTCATGGGAGGGTACTAGTGAGGAAAATCCAATTAAATTTTTCAGAATTTGTTAACACTAAAAAGGTATTGTAAGGGTAAGTATGAAGGAAAAATTAAAAATTTTCAGTAAAAGTTAATCACATTAATGCTAGAAACACTTAAATAATGTTCTTAAGAAATCATAACAATTAGTATGAGCCATGAATAAGAACCAAATGGAAAACTATGAAGGGTTATAAGGAAATTAACACTTATAGGGTTTCTTTTAAAAAAAATTTCTAACTCTACAATCCTAACAAACTAGGAATTTGATCTAATTAAAGGTATGATGATGAGACGCGATATGCACAAGCCGTGATATCACGTATGCGATATCGCGGTCTACCACCAAATCTATAAATAAGAGGTGGCACTCCCCTCATTTCAATATAGAGGTTAGAAGTAGCGAAGCTCTGGCGGATTAATCACCCCAGAGATAGAATATTTTCCGTGTGCCTGCAGTAGGAGTCCCCCAAGTGAACAGTGCTTTATTTGAGCAGCTTTATGCCTGAACACAAGTTGTGCATGGCAATAAAGACGAGCTTTATGGATAAACGTTGCAGTACATGGATAGGTTTATTTAATGTTATTTATTGCTTTCCTAGCAGCGTGACATGAGTACGACTTGGTTACGAGCATTGACGAATGTGTACAGCTAACTAAGGAATTGGCTACTCATCGTGACTAGATTCTCTCATCCTTATCTCCTAGAACGTGGGATGAGTATGACTTGATTACGAGCATCTATGGATGTGTATGGCTAGTCAAGGAATCGGTTGCTCGTCACACTTAGGCTAGTTAGGTGCCTTAGTACAACTGCTTCGAGCACGTGCGTTACGTGTGGTAATCCCAGTAACGATTAGCGTTTGGTAGCCACAGTTGCACAGTTCAGGGTGTGTACAGAAAGTGGGAACGGATGCTGACACTAGTTAATTTATACTTAGGACATTAGTTAGAGTAGTTAGTTCTCTCAACCCTTCACCCTTTAGCATAGGAGATAAACCATAAAAGACCAAAAAAATCATATACCTCGGACTTACTTAACCATACACTGTGACAACAACAAGTAAGTTTGGGAAGACAATGAACAATTAACCCCAAGTGTTCCATGGGGCGTTTAGGCATTTAGTCTGCAGAGTTCGATTAGATCGTGTGTGCTATGCTCGTTTCGTATGGTTGAGTGTAGCGGTACCTCGCCACTCATCATATGAGAAAGGAAGGGAGGTATAAAAATTAGAGAACATGTTCTAACAATTCCTAATCCCTTAATTGATTGTAGATGATCCCAAAGAAATGAGCAATCGGAGGACCTTCACAACCAGCAAGCAAATGACCAAGAGGCCAAGGAAGAGGCCAAACGGGAGCATAAGAGCCATAACTAGAATATGCAAATTAGAAAGCTCAATCATTCAGCATTCATTAAGAAACACATGCTACTAGACATTCAACTCAATCAAAGGCAGAAGAACCATAACCATAAGGACAACTCCTAACACTATTATAAGAGTGCCCCTAGATCATTTAAGAAAGAATGCTCCTGACCATAGTAATTGTGGAAATGAACTTTGGTCTGTTTGTGGAGTTTGCTCCAGAAGTGATGAAGACACAACTCCAAGCATCATTGCTATGGACCATCCTATCAAATAGTGGAGAATGGTACCTTGGGAAGACTTACCAGTTTTGGCATAACAAGGTAGAAGATGCTATAGTTAACATAGAGAAAGTTTATGCTTCTTATTCGGTGAAGACGATAGTAGAAGCTTTGAATATGCCCGATGAAGGGGCAAGATTGGCACATCTATCCACTAGATCTAACATAGAAACTAAAAAACTGGTAGCTGAGAAGAGCATATGGCAAAGAAGATAAAGAATATAATGAGTTAACTTTGGAAGAAAGAATTTATTTTAAAATTGGCACATATTACTTGTTTCTCATCAAGAGACTAAAGAAATTGTCCACCTATGTAGCCAAAGGAAGTGCAATCCTAATGGGAATCTACAACATCAATCTCATACAAATCTATTTTATGGAGGTTCAAAGGTGGTTTGAGGAGAAGAAGGTAGGGAAGTTGACACTTCCATTTCTTTACCTAATTAGGAAGTTGTGTAAATGTGTTACAATCCTAATGATGACCTTAGGAAAGCCGAAAACACCTCATATGCTGAGATACTCAAGCTAGCACCACTAAAGAAAGATCAAGTGGAGGAAGAAATAGAAGTTGGGAAAACCACACAAACCACTAAATAACAACAAAAAGTGGGACCAAGTGGTCAGCAATAGTAGTAGCAACAACAATAGTAAGAAAAATAGCAACAACAAGAATAGTAGCAATAATAAGTTCTACCACTATCATGACAAGACTATAGGCCATCAATGAGTCAACTACAACAGATTACAAAGACTATTAGTAAGGGAATAAGGGAGAAGGCCAATTTATATAGTGTTATTGATAGTACCATCTAGTCCACAATTTTTGTAGATCCCTTAAGTGGAAAGATTTCATTTTAGTTAGAAGGAGAGGCCCAATGGTCACAATAGATTTCTGGGAATGCTACATCATTCCAAGTGGTGCTAGAAACTAGAGAAGGAGCCACAATTGAGGTAATGTAGCACTAGGATGTAGTGAGAGTTGCAAAAGTCATCATGGATCATATGAAAAAATCCTTCAATGTACCTATTGTGTCACCAGTAGATCTAATTAGAGCCAAAGATGCTCATATGCTAGTTGGAACCTCAATGACTCTTATAGATCATGAAGATGTGCTAGATTGATTGTTGGAGACTGGACAAGTGATGACAACTCTTTTTGACATCTCAAGTGATGTCACTGTAGTGCAGTTAGCGCTGATAGCAACAAAGGGTAAACTAGTCATGATAGAGATCAAGGCAGAGCATGCAAAAGCTGAAATTCTAAGATTACAAGAAGAGCTCGTGACCTTGAGGACTAAATGTAAAAATCCTACTTAATACATTGTGCTTGACCAGTTAGAACAATTTAGAACACAACAAATTAGTTGCCTAATAAAGCATAGTAAATAGATGGAGTACGAGAAGGAGAAAGCAGTGTGGAATGTCTCTGTAGCAGAAGCATAATCGTATGCACATGCTAAGGCACTCACCGTAGCCCAAGAAAAGAAAAAACAGCTCGTAGTTGGTAATAGTAGGTGAATCAATATTGAAAAGTAGAAGAACATCCTTGAAGAAAGCATCCATTAGTTGAGGAAGCAACTGATGAGGGTTAACCAAGATATGAGCTACTTAGTAAGAGAGAATAGAACCCCCTCAATGGAGGGGTAACACGAAATTAGATAAAAATCAGTCATTAAAATTAGGATGTGGAAAAATGAAGCTAAGAAGCATGAAAAGCTCAAGGAACACTTTTGTCACTAGGTGATGATGTATAAATAAATCAATTAGAAAGAGATCCAGATGGCTAAGGCTTGAATCAGTGCCATATTAGCACAAAATTTAGACTAGCAACCCATCTTGGACAGTTACGCCCATGTCCACTAAGTGAAAGTTAAGAATAAATACCTATAAATAGAGGATATGAAAGAATACATGGGGTTAGCTAACTTTTGTTATGCTAGATTGGCCATGTTACTAATAGGAAAGCCTAGAAATGAACTAGAACAGTAAGTAGTAACAACGTACACACTGTACAAGAAGGAGTTTTTAGATCGTAAAGATGCCTTACAGAAACTTCAAGTGGAAATCTTTGAGTTAGAAGTAATAAAGGATGGCTACTAGGGGAAGAAAGATGTAGTAATGAACTTGGCTAGAATATTTTCAAATTATCATGAATTACAAGCAAAGGCTAGAGAATTTGAATAAGAAAGGAGATAGTTTGCAGCATGGTACATTAAAGCCAATTAGATGTTTCTGCAACTACAGCTACTATGGCCATGGGATGTATCATCTCCATTACACATTGCATAATAAGCATGAACGGTACATGATTCAAGAATGGAGAAAAAGCTTTAGGCATTCTTGAACAAATAAAAATTCCAAAAGCCTAATGACAAGGGGAAGCAATCGATGGAGAAGCCACCACCACCACTAGGCACTACATAGGCTACATCAAAATTCATTCATTTTTGTTTTTTTTGTTAAACATTATCTTGTCATGTCTTGTGTCACTTTTGTAAAACACCATTGCAACATAAAGTGTCATGTAAATCTACTTGCCAATTTTGTAAGGAACTCTATCCTCATTATGTTTTAACTCGAGGATAAGGTTTTAGTTAGTCATGGGGGAATGATCAATCCTATTTTGATAGACTACAATATCAAATATATGATATCATAGCTCTGATATGGTAACTCTGATATCATAGCACATTCTACATTATCATATATGTGATATTGCGAGATGCATGCCAACTTATAAATACAACACATAGGCACATGGATCCATAGTAGTTTTCATAACATAGTAGTGTAACTCTTGCAGTTTTTTTTTGTGACTTAGTTCTTAGCACTTAGTAGTGTATGCCCATAGTGCAGTGTTGAGCGATTATATGGAGTTTTTATTCAAGTGATTACTCGTCACCATTGCAGCATTCACTTAGTTTCTTAATGTTTACTTAGAATAACTTTACCATTTTCACTTAGATTACTAATTACTACTTTCTCAGTTAATGTTTACTTCCTTATGCACTTTACTTTCATTGTTGTTAAGTGGTATGGATATGACTTATTTCGAGCACTAAGTGTAACTATTTGGTAACCCAGTAGTGTTATCGCTTGGTACACCCAATAGTGGTACACTTGGTAATCCCAATGATGACTACATGAGTCCAAGGCATGTATGGTAAATCAGGACTAGATATCCATCACCATAGGATAAAATAGATCCATTTATTTTTTCTTTAGAATTGGAAACTATTTCCACTTTTCCATATTTGCTAGGAAAAATAGCCTATCAACATCACAATATCATATACTTCACTGTGAGCTAAACCATACATGTAAGATTTTACTAGCTCCACGTGGGAAAACAATAGCTTTGAACTTAAACCAATTACTAGCATAATCACATTACCTCATCCATGGATTACAATTTGGTTATGCATAAAACACCTATGACTTGTATGGCTAGGTGTTGGATTACTCCATTGCTCATCAGTGGGGAATGCCACCACTAAGGCAATAGTATCCATACAGATAGCCTGATCTTTATGGATACTATGTATAATGTCCTATATCTTCTAGAAGCACTTCTATTCACACCTCCTCTCCCTACTATCTACCCAAATACCATAGGCCCACAACCTCATGCATGGATGCTCATCCTTATGTATCTCAACTAGCATTGAGTCCCTTGTATCAAACGTCTAATCCATTACCACCAGTACTACTACCAATCATGTAAGGAGAACTACTAACACAACCTCAGTAAGAAAGTGCTACTAAGGTAGTTAGTATATAAAGAGAGGATAATACCAAAAATACTAAATGCAAATCTAAGAAATGTCCTTTTTTCAAGACAAGTCCAAAAAAGTTTGGTAGAGCAAGAACTTTATCCAATCATGTTCCTCCTATGGTAGATCCTCCTACAATCACCATGCTTTCACAACAACCAAACCAAAAGCTTACAACTATCATGGTAACTAAGATAGTATCAAATTAGATAAAAGCAAGAACCCTTCCTAAGAAAAGAATAGATCTTAGAAATCCTTTGATTTATTTACAAATTGTTAAAAATTCACCATGCAAAGCTCTACTAGACTCATGTTCTTGAGTCAGTTTGATATCTCAAGAAACATACAAGGAATGGAACCTCTTGCCATTAAAGAAGTTCAACCTAATACTAGAGTTTGCAGATTAATCAATCACCATTCCTTTGTGATGAGACACAAATTGCACAGGCCGCGATATTGCATCCCCTGCGATATCGCGTGCGGTCCACCGCCATATCTATAAATAAGAGGCAGCACTCCCCTCATTGGGAATAATAGGCATAAAGTAGCGAAGCTCTGGCGGATTGATCACCCCAGAGATAGAATATTTTCCATGTGCCCGCAATAGGAGTCCCCCAAGTGAACGGTTCTTTATTCGAGCAGCTTTGTACCTGAACGCAAGTTGTGTATGGC
>MNCI01007408.1:444661-460252 GCA_015680685.1 Gnetum montanum
ATGGGCTGCATAATGAAACAAGAGAGACCTTAGGAACGTATGCCCGAGGTCAACTATACAACCTATGAACCCATCAAATCCAAGAGCTTATCAAGAGGGTAGCAAAAGAAGAAGGAGAATTAGCTAGATGGGAGAGTGTTGAAAAACATCAACGGGACCAAAATTTCAACTTAACAAAGGTCCATGATCATAAAAAGGAGAAATCAACCAATCTCAAGGTGGAAACATCATCTTTGCCAATACAAAAAACATTAGAAGAAGCCAAGGCAAAGATCAATAAGATGTTGGACTAGATATATCAAAAGTGTGAAGAGTGTGTCAACACCATTGGAGATAGAGTTTTGACAACTCGAGAAGCAGGACAAAATAGTAGACATTCGAAAAGAAGGGATAAGGGAAATAAGAGCTCAATTGCTAATCATATGTATGAATGCAACATATGCTTGTACGATAACCCCAAAGGCCAATGCCCAATATTGTTACATTCCAATGAGCATTGGGGAAACATGCTACATTCAGAGTTTGTACAGAGATACTGTGTTCGATCACAGTGACAACATCCCAATCATGGGAGAGACCACCCTTAGACTGGAGGCACCCTTCATATTTTCTGAATCCAAATGCTTATCATGTTCAACATCCTGTTTCTCCATTTGGGCCAACCTACTCTATCTCACCACAATACTATTCTCCACAATACTATCAGCCCATACCTCCAACACAACCACCACCTTATGCACCTTATATTCCTCCTAATTTTCAACATTTTCATCCTTTCCCTCCTTCCATAGTGCCACCAACTATTCCTAAGGTGTTTGTGCCACAGCAACAACCCATGAACAACACTTGTGCTACTACTATCAACAGTAGTGAAAAACCTCAACAACATCAAAAGCGCCCCTTCTTTAAACATGGTCGTAAGAAGGGAAAACACAATTCAGAGGCCACTGCATCTTCCAAATTAGCACAAGTTCCACACTGTGGTGCACCCTTACCTTCGAAACCAACACCTCATGTTACTTCAACAGGGCCACCAACTCACACTCCAGCAACCATATGACCCAATGAACACAACCATGGGAGACATCATTCTAATCCTTGCATACCATCTCACGGTCCCAAACATCATAGTGGGCCAACTTGTTATCTGGGAACTACATCGTATAAAGTGCCCCACTATGCTCATTATAACCAAGTGTGTGAATCCCAATGGGGTAAGTATGGACCAGTTCCAATATTTTCAACATGCAAGGATCCCCATCGTCCATTTATTAATCCTTGCCATGCTCAACTGATTAGTTATGGGGGATATTCCCCATTTCAATAATAAGTAGGGTTAATAAATATTTTTCATTTTCTTTGATTTTACAACTTTTTATTTTCCAGTTTTTCATTTTTCAATTTTTTGTTCTATTTTTTATCTTTTTGTGTTTTTGTCTTCTCACGTTTTTGTAAGTAATCTCATCTATGAATAAAACACTCATGTGGATCGTTGGTTGAGGTGTGTTTTATGTTACTAAGTCATGAGTGATCAATTATTTCGACAGTGAGCCCATTACATCCACTCATCCACTCTACAAATAAGAGGGTCTGTTCGAGGGTACAGTGATATTCTTGACATTTTTGAAACTTAAAATTAATTTTTTGTTCATTGTACCCAGAGTGACGAAGGATGGACCAAGAGGGAATGATTAGGATGTGACATCAAGGGGAGTTGTGGATTCTCTTTGGTGACCTCTGTGGGAGTTATCATGCAACGTGGTTGTACAAGATCCTTGTAGATCTAATGAAAAATGGGAGTAAGAGTAATCAAAAGGGCACTTAAAAATGAAACGTTGTTCTAGGGGGTCCCACTGGAAAGACATGCACCCATGCCTGAAGGTTGGCAGCTTCCCTAGATCTAGATTCAAAAAGGAAAAAAAAAAGAAGAAAAGGAAAGAAAAGTACCATAAAATAAAAATCACTCCTCCCTTGCATAAAACGCCAAGTGATTGTACGCCTTGTTGTTATGGTACTCTCATAGTTGCTCATCATGAGATGAAACAATGTAATGTCACTGATTCAAGGAATGGACTTGGTCCTGATCTTAGAACGATGGGTCAATGACACATTAATCATGCTTTACGTGCAGGATTCACTGTGCCTTTGGTTAGTCACCTCATGTCCCAATCTCTCCGATTCCTTTCTATAGTTCGTCTCATCTCACTATTCGTGTAATTGTTGCTCGTGTCCCATGTAGCATAGAATTTTCATCTCATTCCGGTGATAATTACATGTGTGTGTTTTGTGGAGTTACTGCAAATTATATTTCACCCTTCTAGTGCCCACGAACACTTTAAGTGTGGTTACACAAGGGCATTATAGGTTGAAACCTGCTTTGGGAAGGACCCACTTGTGTAATTTTTCGTAATCTTCACTAATTTTCTAGCTCACACACACCATTTCTTACCCTCAGCTTAACTTTTCATAATTTTCTTTCCCTATTATTATCCCTCTAAATTTTAACGTTCCAATGTACCATTACATTCCCTTTTTTCTTAACCGCCAAATTTTTATTGTTGAAGTTCACATCATTATCCTTAAGAGTGCCTCTCGAATCAATGATATTACCCTAGAACATCTTAATACTTGCCAATGTCCTCAATATAAAACATTAATTGCAAGAAAAATCATAAAAACTTTGGTCTTTCCTTAGTGTCTCACATCACTAGGGATGAGATATTGCGTCCCACGTGATATCGCGTATGCGATGTATCGTATGCTATATCGTGTCCTATTTTCCTATAAATAGGTACCCCCACTGCAACACTTAGCATCATTTTGCCATTCACATGGGGGGAGTTGAAATTTTTCTCTGCGACTTGTGATTGTGTGACCCTTGCTATTTCACTCATATCTCGCTCACTGGTGCTCCTATTTTAATTCCGTTTGAACCTGCTTGAACCTGGAGTCTTCAGTTAGTTGTGGGGGAGAGACACTTACCAAAAAGTGCCTAAATTTTTTGAAATTTATCATTGCCCAAAGGACATTAGTTAGGGTAATTAACTTAATACTTAGAATAATTGTGCCAAAAATCATATGACCTTAGGTATCCCTGGAGATTTAAACTGGAAACCACCTAAGTCATAGGACTCATCATTACCAAATTTCGGGCACAATCACATGTTATAACATAAGATATTTAACTAAGGCAAGTAGTAAGGTATAACTTAAATTTCAAAACAACCTTACTAATGCTTGGCCTGTGTGATTGTAGAATGGCTCCGAAACGTGTACAATAGGAGTGTCCTGTTCAAGGTGGAATGAAACAATCTCAGAGAGGCGGAAGGCAAGGCCCTGCTAGACAACATGTAGAATAGGAGGTGCAATCATTCAGCATCCTTCAAGAAGAACCTTCTACCAGACGGTCCGGGCAGGTAGAAGGAGGAGTTGCTGCTGCGCCTAAACCGGGACAACAACTCACGTTGACCTTGGAGTGTGTTCAGGCTATACATGAGAAGTCCACATTCGCTGTGGTGTTTGTGGAGCTAAACCTCAAATCGTTTGCAGAATTCGCTCCTGATGTTATTAGGGATCATCTCAAAGGGTCTCCCTTATGGCCTGTCCTTTCTGAAAGCGATGCCTAGTACTTAGGTGAAACATATCAGTTCTGGCACAATAGGGAGAAAGGAACCATAATTAATATTTTTGGTGTGATAGTTGACTTCTTTGCACAGGAAATTTTGAAAGTGTTAAACCTTCCGAATATAGGCCCCCATGTTGCTTGATTATCTACTCATTCAGACCCCGATGTGTAAAAGGATTGGTTAGAGAAGGCTTATGGTAGGGACAAAGCATTTGGTGAACTGACGACGGAAGAGAGAATTTATTTTAAAATCGGAACATATCACCTCTTTCCCACAAAAGGCTTAAAAAGAATATTCACGTATGTAGCTAGAGGATGTGTAGTGTTGATGGGAAAGGTTTACACTAACCTTCCCCATCTCTATTTGACGGAGATCCTAAGGCAGTTCGAAAAATGGAAGACAAGGAAGATGGCGCTGCCTTTCCTCTGTCTTATCAGAAAGCTGTGCCAACGTGCTGGTATCCAAGGATACACTAATGATGTCCTTCAGAAAGCCCAGAATGCTTCATACGTAGAATTGTTAAAGGCGCCAGCTCCAAGAAAGAGCACTGGCGAGGAGCTGAGACTAGAATAAGAAGAACAAGAAGAAGAACAGATGACTGGACCACCTGCAACTCAACTTGCAAGACCTAGTTAACCTCTAGCCATAGGTCCTAGCCAACAACAAGAAGCAGGGCCTAGCACAAGCTAGGATCAACCACTGCCACTGCAAGACTACACACTGTTGATGAGCCATCTGAGGACCATCAATGAGATGGTTAGTTAGGAAAGTCGTGATGACACAAGGCTCTTTCATGTCGTCGATGATGCCGATCAGCCTACTATTTCATTAGATTGCACAAGGGGCAAATTATCAATTCAAATAGGAGGAGGGTACAATAGATGGTCACAAAAGATCTCTAGAAACGTGGCATCTTTTCAGGTGTAATTAGAGACTGGTGAAGGGGCCATTGTGGTGGTCATGCAACACCAGAATGCCACAAGAGATGCTAAAGTGGTTGTAGACCACATCAAAGAGTCTTTCAATGTTCTTGTTGTGCCACTAATAGATCTCTCAGGAGCACGAGATGCTCAAAATCTTGCCAGAACCTCAATGACTCCTGCGAAACATGAGGATGTGCTAGATCGATTACTACAAACAAGGAAAGTTCTAACGTTCCTATTTGACATCCCTTAAGATGTCACAGTAATTCAATCAGACCTCATTTCCACAAAGGGGAAGTAGGTCATATCTGAAGTAAGCGCCAAGCATGCTAAAGCTGAAGTGCAAAAACTGTAAGAGAAGCTCATGACCTTATGAGTAGCACAGCGGGATCCTCTACAATTTGTTCCCATAGACCAACTAGCCAACTTTAGAATCGAGCAACTCACAAAGTTGATCGCAAAGAATAAGAAGGTGGTAGAAGAAAACGAGATGACCACTTGGGATGCCTTTGTAGCACAAGCGCAAACTCATGTGCATCTTAAGGCACTCAAGGCCTTAGAAGAAGAAACAAGTAGTTGGTTGCAGACAATCTTCGGTTGACCACTATAGAGAAACAAAAGAATGTTCTCGATGAACACTTTCATCAGTTACGAGAAAAATTCATCTGGGTCAACCAAGATGTGAGCCGTTTAGCCAGAGAAAATCGAACCCTCTCAATGGAGGAGGTACGTGCTATTCACCAAAAGTCAGCAATTGAGATAAGCGCGTGGCAAAATGAGGCTAAACGACATGAGAAGCTGAAGGAGCACTTCCGTGATCAGGTGGGGATGTACAAAAAAATCCTAGAGAAGGAGATCCATATGGTCAAGGCTCAAATCAACACTATCAGTGCTCAAAACACTGATTAGCGGGCCATATTGGACACTTACGCCTTCGCCTACCAAGCGGAAGTTAAGAACCGGGACCTACAAATCCAAGACTTGACAAAATATATGGAGCTGGAAAACCTTAGATATGCCAACCTTGCCATGTTAATAGCAGGGCACCCGAGGTCAGAGCTCGAGTAGCAGGTAGCTTCCACCCACATCAAATATGAAGCAAAATTTGCAGAGTGCAAGAAGATGGCTGAGAAACTAGTTGTCGCAAATTATGAACTTGAGGTGGTAAAAGAAAGCTACCAGGGATAGATAGATGTTGCAACTGACTTGGCTTGATGGCTAATAGATCTTCATGAATACAAAGATAAAGCCAAAGCCTATGAGGAGGAACGACGAGTGTTTGCGCATGGTATGTCAAAGCCAACTATATGTTCCCGCAACTACCCTGTTCGTGGGAGGTGCCAACTCCATCAAACATTGGAACACTCACATGGATGACACAAGATCCTTGAACTAAAGAGGAGAAGCTCTAAGCCATACTTCAACACCATCAAGCTTCAAAGCCTGGAGTACACGACAAAGGGAAAGCACCCATGGAGGAGCCACCGCCACCAGGAACTACATGAGTTCCACATTTTTGTAGTCATAGCATTTTTCTTTATATGTTGTGTCTTCTCACATTGTGGCATTGTCCCATTTCTTTTTCCAGTTAATAATCCCATACCTATCCACTATGTAATCAATGGAGCTTGTTCTCTTTGTAACTTAAGGATGAGTTTTCATTCAGTCGTGGGGGTATGATGAGTCGTGATATCGCGTACGCGATATCATGTCTTTTCCTACGATATCGTGTACACAATATCACAGTGCACCACAATGTCTATAAATAAGAGGTGGCTCTCCCTTGTTTGAAATATAGGAGTTAGAAGTAGCGAAGCTCTGGCAGTTTGATCCCTCCAGAGTTAGATTATTTTCTAGTGTCTGCCCGCAGTGTGGTGAATGTAATTGTACGGAATTCTTTATTTGAGTGTGACATACTTGGACGTGCACATGATCGGCAATAAAGATCAAGATTAATTCATCATTGCAGCATTCACTTTGTTTATTTATTTAATTGTTATTTACTATTTTCTCTCTCACCCTTATCTCTTAGAACCGCGGAATGAATATGACTTGATTACGAGCATTTAAGTGTGACTACTTGGTAGCCCAGTGGCGTACCTAGGATCTACGCTTGGTAATCCCAGTGGTAGTTGTACACAAGGTCCAAGATGTATACGGTTGATCAAGGAATTGGTTTCTCATTGCACTTAGGCTAGATTAGATTCTCTTACCCTTTTCCTCCTAGCTTATCTTAGTTAATATTATTTTCCACTACCTTCAGGAGTTGCATTAGATTAGGAAACACATCATACACCTCACTCTGGAATAAACCATACATGAAAAATATAAATACTAGTCCAGGTGGAAAGACAACGAACTGTGACCTAAGGATAACTATCTAGGTGCCACAACTAGTCCATCTACAAAGTTCGACCGGATCGTTCGTGAAAACGCTTGTATTCGTATGGTTGAGTGTAGGGGTACCTCGCCACTCATCACATATGAATAAGTACATAGAGATATTATTTAGTAATCTTAAAAAGAAAAAAAAACATCTCTGATAAATATATTACAATGATTAAATACATGTATGAAGGAGCTACTATACCACTAAAATTAGAATAGCTTGTGGAACACTATCTAATTTTTTAGTCATAGTAGATCCACATTAATGGTTTGGCCTATACTTATTTGTCATTATTATGGATGAATTAATAGAGAATAAATAAGATGAAGTCCCTTGGTGTATGCTTTTTATAGATGATGTTGTGTTTGTGAATATAGCTGAAGAAAACATTACTTCTAAAATGAAGTATAAACATGCTTTAGAATCAAAAGGTTTAAAATATTAATAAAAGTAAGATAGAATATATGGAAGAAAATTTCAATAATAGCATAAATAGTGGTAAATTAGAAGTGATAATTTAAGGAGTAAATTTCCCTCATTGCAAACAATTCTACTACCTAGGATCAATCCTATAATCAGATGATGAAAATGATAAAGATATAAGAAAAAGGATTGAGGTCAAATGGTCAAAATGGAGACAGGCTAGTGATGTTCTATATGATAAAAAAAATATCGACAAATTTAAAGAGACAATTTTATAGAACAACAATAAAGTCTACTATCTTATATGGTGCTAAATGTTAAATAGTGCAAAAGAGGCATGAATAACAAATCAATGTAGCATAAATATGAATGCTTAGATGGATGTTCACTATTACTAGAGGAGATAAATTACTTAATATAGATATTTGAATAAGAGTTACAATGGCTTTGTATTTCAAATAAGATACAGGAATGATAGCTTAGATGGTTTGGACATGTGCAAAGAAGACAAGATAATGAGCCTATTAAAAAAGGTTCTTGCATCATTGTTCTAGGAAAGTTATTGAAAGGAAGACCAAAAAGATATGGGAAAAAATTGAAGATAATTTGAAGAAATTGCAAATAAAAAAACATCTAACTCTTTATAAAGGTGAATGGTGAAAAAAAAACTCATGTAGCTAATCCCATTATGATGGTGATGGGACGCGATATCGCATGCGTCGCGATATCGCGTCGTCCCCCCCGATATCGCGTACACGATATCACAGTGCATCGTCATATCTATAAATAAGTGGCGGCTCTCCCTTGTTTTTCATTCTAGGCCTAGACTGTAGCGAAACTCTAGCAGTTTGACCTCTCCAAAGATATAATATTTTCCATGTGCCCATAGTAGGAGCTCCAAAGTGAACGGATCTTTATTCAAGCAAATATTGTACCTGAACACATATTTGTGTACGGAAATAAAGATGAACTTCTTGGATAAACCTTACAGTGCATGGAATAGGCTAAATAGGACTTTTATTTAATGTTATTTGTTGTTTATCATTAAATGCTTTCTTAGTTATTAAATCTCTCTCAACCCTTCTCTCCTAGTTAAGTGCCTTAGTATGACTACTTCAAGCACATGCGTTACGCTTGGTGATCCTAGCAACGATTAGCGTTTGGTAACTAAGGTTGCATTGGTTCAAGGTGTGAACGGTAAGTGGGAATGGATGCTGACGCTGGGTTAATTAAGGCTTAGTTAGTTAGTTAAAGTTAGTCAATTAGTCTCTTCAATCCTTCACCTCTCTAGCATAGGAGATAAAACATAAAAGACTATAAAAATCATATACCTTGGACTTACTTAACCATACACCATGACAAATACAAGTTTGGGAAGACAACAAATAATTAACCTTAACTGTTCCATAAGGTGTGTAGGCACTTAGTCTATGGAGTTTGATCAGATCGTGCGTGCTATGCTCATATTTGTATGGTTGAGTGTAGGGGTACCTTGCCACTCATCATTGGCACCATTACCGTGGACTAAGTGTTTGTGCACTAAGTAGAACATAGGAAATCACTTACATCATTGGGAGCTTAAATGAACCTTAGGGTTAATTAACAAAAAAATTACAGAATGGTTAATAGCACATCGATAAGACACAATGTCTTCTTCTTCTTTTCACAAGAGTAATACACCACCTAGGGATTATACAAAGAATAGTCGACAATCTAAAACACATAACCAAAATCCGCCAGTTCCTCAACAATATAGGGTGGTAGATACTCATCCCGATGAGTATATACCTAATTTTACTTTTATCATCCATCAAGACGAATAGATGCACTGGAGAGATTTGCAAGGTAACATAGTGTTACCTCTAGATCGTGCAATCCCCAACATGCTTCTCTATGCTCTAGCATAGATAAGCATGACAGAATTATATGCTGAATACGTTGCAGCAGATTTTGACATGAGGCATTACCATCCCACATCCACACAATGTTTAAGGGACTCAAGGCAGAAGAGCCAACATACACTGTTGAAGGGCAAAGAGGTCCCGCACGTCCTAAGTGAAATGGAAGATGGTGAACCACTTATAATGGGTTATCTATCGAAAGATGTTCCCCCTTCTAACACTAGTGAGGAGGTGGGGTATCAGAACCTATGCTCCATGATACACAACCCTGGTTCTGATCCCCGTGAACACTAGCTATTCATTGAGGGAAAAATAACACATGACAAGGACAGGCACTCAGATCGTCATCACGATCGGGGCCGAAGCCACAGAAGAGAAGGTAAGAAACATCATCATGATGATGGTTATCCTTCATCTTTCCCTTCATCTCATCATTCACCCTCTCCTTCCACATTAGGATGCAGCCATCGAGAGCATAATGGTGAGGATAGAGGTAGGCAAAATGAGAGACCTCGACGAGAGAGTCGAGAGCGAGGACAAGGGCATGAACGAAGGGAAAGTAGGGAACAACATAGACATCATGAAAGAGATGATCATGAAGAACCCCTACTTGCACTTGAAGCATGCTAAATATCACGAAGGTAGTTAGGATACCGACATGGCATCAAAAAGATAGTCGGATCAAGTGCTTAGACATGAATAACATCCCATGATTTGAAGGGGGATATAATGCTGATCCGAAAAATCATTTACAGGAATTCCATGATGCCTGTGCCTTGCAAAACATAGAAAATGAGTGGAAAAAACTAAAGTTATTTCCCTGGATACTCATCAAGGAAGTAGAGAGTTGGTATTGGTCCTTAGAGCCAGAAACCATTAGGAGGTGAAGTACGATGTTAGAACTCTTTAACGATAAATATCAAACGTACTCCAGAGTGTCTATTTTGCATAAGCAGATCCAAGGATGAAAGTAAGGTACTCATGAAATCTAGGATGCTACCATGGACCATTACTACACATTGCTACATCATTGCTCGGGCGATGGTTACACACAATGGGATCAACTCCGCCACATCGTAGATGGGCTAAGGTATGAAACTAGGAGAACCCTTGGGACTTATGCCCAAGGGAGACTATCTGAACTTAGATCCCATGAAATTCATAGGCTATTGGAGTAAGTAGCCAAAGAAGAAGGGGAGCTATGAAAAAGAGAGAGCGCAGAAGAATATAACCATGTTCCCTCCCTTCGAAATAAGGGAGTGAGATTCTACGATGAAGAGGATGAGTCACCACTCGAAGAGTTGGTGAATAGGAAAATCTTGCTGCTTCAGAAGATAACAATGGAAGTGGTGGCTAAGGTAGATGAAATATGGAGCTCCTTAGATAGTAAAATTCAAACTGTTCTAAAAATTGTAGAGGAGTCTAAGGAGGAATGAAGTAGTGACAAGGACAAGACAAAGCAGAGAGATTTAGGCCCTACACATGACAAGAGTAAGGGAAAAATAACTATCTTCAATGAGGTTGTGGACTTAGACATAGACAATGACGGTGGATGTGAGATCTGCCAATATGACCATCCTAAGGGATGTTGTCCAATCATCTCACATCTACAAGAGTCTGGGGTGCATGCACTCAACCCAAGACTTAACAGACGGTAGACACCCCAAAGGTTACGTTATCCCCAAGGTAAATCGAGATAGTTCCACCAACCGTTGACGTACTATCCAAGTGGAACTCCACCATAACCCATCAGAAAACATTAGCAGTGGCAATACCCACAGTCATGGGGGATGCCACCGCCTGAACATTAATATCCTTATCGGCAACCAAATCCTTATGGCTACTACGTGCAGCAACCGATTTCTTCAAGTGACTCTATGGTTTATGCAACTCCATAATGTGACTACCTAGTTTGGAAATATTATTAGACTTCTCCTCCCGTAAGGGACACTCCACATGTATACCATCCTCCAAATCCATCCGCACCTTGCACACCGGTAGCTCCACCACCAACCGCTCCAACAATGCCAAGAGTATTTCCCACTCAACCACAACAACCCAATGTCATGAGGGCTTCCAATCCTCAATTCTTAGTTGGTCTTGATAATTTTATGTCGAAAAGACCTTTCTTCAGGACCAACAATCCAACTAAGCCCTCAACCTAACAAGCGGTTGAACATCTAAACACCGTCGTACCAAATAAAGTTTTAGGACCCCATTCAAATAGAAAATTATGTCCAATGCACATGGTTATGTTAACACATACCGTAACTAACTAGATTAAGGTAGTCCACCTTCCCAAGAAATTATCCGATCTTGGGAGCACCCTAATTTATCTTCAGGTCGCTAGGAATGAACCTCATAAGGCTCTTGTTGACTTAGGCTCCGGAGTCAACTTAATCTCACAAGAATTGTATAAAACCTTGAACTTGCCTCCACTCAAGAAGAGCAATATTCACTTAGAGTTGGTTGACCAGTCCATCACTATTCCTTTGGGACAGGTTGAGAACATTGTTACCACCGTGGGTGGTTGGTCATATCTAGTTGATTTCCTAGTGATCCAAATAAATAATGACAAAGGGGATTTCCCAATAATAATGGGAAGGGCATGGCTGAGTAAAATTGATGCATGCTTAGGAATCCAAAATCTTTTCCTAGAAATATCCAAGAAAAATACTTTTGGAAAGATTGAGAGGAAGAGAGTTCTATGCATCACATATAGTAACATAGGGTGCCATTGTGTGCAGAAATCATGGGTGATGCGAAGTTTAACATTACCTGCATGCAATTAGTGTGCATAGGATATTGACATACAAAAGTGCCTATATGCAGCAGCCACACAATAAGAAAACACCTAGTGGTTGATGGTTGATTAAGGGAGCAACTCGTTAACATGCATGGAACTAATTGACTGGATAACTAGTGCTTACGTTGAAAGCACAGACGTACTAGAGCAAGTTCGTTGCCAACTTCCAGCCCTTAACTTCAAAATCATTAATTGGGGGAAGTTGAAGATTCCTAAGGAGTTTAGACAAGAGCCCCTAGACCTAAAACCATTGCCCACTAGTTTGGAATACATGATCCTTGAAAACAGAAAACCGATAATTGTCAACGCAAAACTTGTCCCCAAGCAAAAAGAAAGCCTATTGAAGGTAATCAATAAATGGTCAAAAGCCTTTGCTTAGTCATATCCCAAGATAACCAGAATAGACCCTAGGATATGCCAGCACAGGATTTACATGGACCCCTCCATGAAGCCTCAGAAGTAATCACAGAGGTGATTGAACCCGAAATTGAAACAAGTAGTGAAAGAAGAGATAGAGCAACTCCTCAAGGCTAGGTTCATATATCCCATTGTTGATAGAGAATGGGTTAGTCCTCTAGTAATCATGCCTAAGAAAGAAGGAAAATGGAGGGTATGTATAGATTTTAGGCTACTGAACATGGAAACATTCAAAGATCATTTCCCATTGCAGTTTGTCGACCAAGTCTTGGACACTATAGCGGGGCATCACTATTATAGTTTTCTAGATGGGTATAGTGGATATAATCAAATATGAATAGCACCAGAAGATCAAGCCAAAACAACATTCACTAGTCCTTAGGGAACGTTTGCATATAAGCAAATGCCCTTTGTCTTGTACAATGCCCCCACCACATTCCAACGTTTAGTCCTAAGCATATTTCAACAACAAATAGGAAACGGAGTGGAAGTCTTTATGGATGACTTCTCCACTTATGGGACAAGCTTTGAACAAGCCCTAGACCGGTTAGAGCAGGTGCTGAAACGATGCGTTGAAACCAATCTAAAGCTCAACTAGTAGAAAAGCCATTTGATGGTTTAAGAGGGTGTAGTACTAGGGCATAAGATCTCGCAATCAGGAATAGAGGTAGAACCAAAAAAAGTAAAGGTTATCCAAGGGATTACTCGACAACCAGAAATGGTCAAAGATATTTGGTCATTCCTTAGACACACTGGCTACTATAGGAGATTCATTGAGAACTTCTCCAAGATTGCCAAACTGTTGGTATAATTAACGAAAAAAGATGCACCGTTCGAATGGACCAAGGATTGTGAACAAGCATTCCAAACTATAGAACAAAGGCTTGTGGAAACCCCTATTCTATAAGCCCCCGACTGGTCTAGGCCATTTCATATAATGATCGACGCATCTAATTATGCCTTAGGAGCCATGTTAACATAGTTAGATGAACAAAAATGCCCTTATTACATCCACTGTGCGAGTAAGAGTATTGCTGGTGCACAACTCAATTACACAACTACCGAAAAGGAATTAATGACTGTAGTGTTTGCATTGGAGAAATTTAGGCACTATGTGTTGGACTACAAAGTGTACATTCATACAGACCATAGTGTAATTCGGTTCCTCATGAACAAGCAAACGGTTAGCCCTCGTATTATACGTTGGTTGGTAATCCTTCAAGAGTTTGATTTAACAATAGTAGATCGAAAGGGCACCGAGAACGTAGTTGCTAATCATTTATCTCAGTTGCGTTGGGACAACAAAGAGGATGAATATGTCATATCTAATCACTTTCATGATGAAACCCTCTTTGTCGGTGTAATAAATAAGCAACCCACGGGAACAAATTGGTATAGTAGCATTCTTACTTATCTCCTCTCCCAACAAACACCATAGCGGTTGGACTTTAGGAAGAAGCAACGATTTCTTCATAAAACCAAGTACTTCATGGAAATCAAGGGATAACTCTATAAAATCTATCCTGATGGCTTGATTCGATGGTGTGTGCCCGATGAGGATCAATTAAGAGTTCTCCAGGATGCTCATGAGGGTTCATATGGGGGCCACTATGTAGGGAGATGAATGACCATTAAGATCCTGCTTGCAGGATATTACTAGCCAACGCTATTTCGGGATGCCCATCAGTTTGTCCAATCCTGTGAGTGCTATCAACGGGATGGTGGAATGACTACTAGAATGGAATGTTCGCAACAATGGATTTAACCCTTAGAACCCTTCGATATTTGGGGAATAGATTTTATGGGGCCTATTACACCGATGTCCAATGGGAAAGCTTATATTATTGTTGCTATTGACTATTTAACCAAATGGGTTGAAGCAGTTGCTGTAACAGATTGCACATCATCTACAGCTGCACGATTTGTACAATAACAAATCGTAAATAGGTTTGGTGTGCCGCGTGCACTCATCTTTAACAACGGAACACATTTTACGGGTGTAACCTTTCACAAGTTGATGCAACGCTTAGGGTTGGAACATAAATTGACATCACCTTATCACCCCCAAGCTAATGGCCAAGCTGAGGTCACCAATCAAGAGATTACGAGAATATTAACAAGAACAATTAGCAAATTTAGGCGAGATTGGAGCATGAAACTAAATGACACTCTCTGGGCATACTGCTCCACTTGGAAAACTCCCTACAAGCTACTCTCCCTATGAGTTGGTGTACGGAAAACTCCCAAAGCTTCCAATTTAAATAGAACTCTGTACACTCTCCATGGCATGTGACCTCCACCTTGACCTCAATCTAGCACAAAAACAACAATTGGCATATCTAAATGTGCTAGAAGAGAATCAATTGGTTACCCTATCATCAAATGAGATACACAAGGCATACAACAAACAACGTCATGACTCAAAAATTTGAAAGGTTAAATACCAACCCGAAGACAAGGTCCTTTACTAGAATCTTGCACATGTACCACAACCTACAAAATTTCAAACATTGTGGGAGGGACGCTACATTATTCATACGACCTTTCCCTTGGGAGCCATGACAATATACAAGCTTGAAACCCCTAATAAGAGATTATTGGTCAATGTGCAACAAACCAAACCTTTCCATGAACCAAGAACAACTAGTGCAACTCACACCTTTGGTAGCGGACAACCACGCTCCTTATTTTGGATTTCTCCCTTTCCATTCAATCATGGGGGAGATGGCCACCTATGCTAATAAATCGAGGCCCTCAGTTCTTTTTAGTTTTTTTTACATGTTTTTGTTTTACACATTTTTTTTTGCACGTTGTTGGCAACCGTTTGGGATGTGACCGCCAATGAGTGTCCTCGAACAGGATTTAGGTGCTTGCTGGTCTCTGGCAACACCAAGGCCTAGATACCTCCAAATAAACTCAGTAGTTAATGTGAGTATTTGTGTGTGCTATTGCGGCGTGCGATTGTGTGAAATGTAATGATTGCATTGTGTGTAAACTACAAATGACTTACTTTAAAGAGAGTCAGCCAACTTTGCCAAGTACTGTGAGTTGTTGAAAGTTTCCTATTTTGTTCAATTGCCTAGTCTATGCAGTCCTTATAATACC
Source organism: Gnetum montanum (assembly GCA_015680685.1). Lineage (NCBI taxonomy): Eukaryota > Viridiplantae > Streptophyta > Gnetopsida > Gnetales > Gnetaceae > Gnetum > Gnetum montanum. Next base: position 460,252 of record MNCI01007408.1, read on the forward strand.
T
>MNCI01007408.1:461128-472403 GCA_015680685.1 Gnetum montanum
TAAATATTATAGTTGTAACTATCATAGGAAGTTACAACTTTCATAGGAATAATAGCCAAATGTCTCCTTTTATAGGATGTTACAAAAATATTTCATAACTGTCTTTTCCTTTTTAAATCATAAAATATTTTATTTGAATCATAGGAATAAAGATAGTAATCATAGAAGTGTGTAATATTTGTGCATCTTGCACTGAGCGTAGCAGCGAATGCCCTCCATTCTGGTACTTGATAGTAAGGTGTGTAGACCAAAAAGCTGCACTTCACCACTTGTAACTCTCCGCCATTTGTCGTCAACGTTTTCAAAACCCTCCACCATTGCTCGGCCTCCATTTCACTGCCACTGCTCTGCCTTGGACTGGTAGGCAAAAATCTTTGCAATGTTGTCATAGTTTCTATTTTGATTTTCACTATGCAAATAAGAGCATGTTGCTCGTACTCCCATCCTTTAGACCTCCATCTGCACTAACATTATTAACGCTACTCTTCTGACATTTTTCAATCACCGATTTTCCATTGAATCTTCCATAACATTGAACAGGTGTCACAAACATGGCCCATCGCTCGCAGAAAGCACGGTACTTCGAAGAGCCGAAGACATGTTTGATAATTTTCTGGCCACGAACAGAAGAAGAATAATAAGCACACGATGATGACCTCTGAAGCGTTCTGTTGCTGAATTTCCTCGACGACGAGGAAGAAGAAGAACCAATAACAACACGCACTGATTCGTCTATGTTTTTCTGAGGAGAAAAGCACGTTGGAGCCGTTGTTGCTGATTGAGGAATGCAGATAGGCTACTATAGTAGATTCCCAAAGAGATGTTTCACAGGGAAGTTATTTTCACATTCCCAGTAGAAGAATATTGATGATTGTTGAAATCCTAGATGTCCAACCCCAAAAACTGAAATTGCCATGTATTACACAGAGCAGTCCTTTGTCCTGTGTGAATGCCACCATAGATGGTGTCTTAGCATCACCCTGTTCGCTGAAAATGATGTTAGTGGCGATGTCGTCGCATACGAAGACTTTGTTGTACCCAAATCGATACCGATGGCCACCATGGCTGATCACTGTGCCCAACGAATTTGCAGTGTTTTATTTAAGGCATCAAAGAATAGTGTGTTGGTCTTCCTGTCTTGCGGCAAAAAGATTTAAATTTTGGATTTTAGCACCAATGTATGTGGTTGGATAAGTTAAGGTTTTGGTAGTGTTCATAATTCTAGGCTCATTTTTGTCCGAATGCCAACAAGGGATGAAATCTCATGGAATGGTATGATTTTTGCATATGGGCAACATGGTCCTTGGAAGGAGGCTCTACAACTTTTGTGTATTGGTTGGTTAAAGGCTGCAAGTTGAACAAGGCCTCTAAGATTTTGGGACATTCAACCATGCCTTTGTGGATGTGAACCAATTAGCAAAAGCTTGTCTTAATCGACATGGTAGACTTCAAGGTGAAGAAACAAAATCTCAACAATCTCTTTTAAATTTTTCAAAAATCACCATAACCTTATAAAGGCTGTTCCATTGAATGGCCAAAATGTGCCAACACATGTTTTTTTACAAATTTTTTTAACTTTTCTTATTTTTGTTTTATAACATCGTTATACTTTTTCATTTTGTGTGTGTGTGTGTGTGTGATTCATATTGTAAGTTTGTCACCCAATAAGTGTTCTTCATGATGGTATGAACTATTTTTATATTGATTGCTAATGTTTGGTTTTTACCTTTAAGTTATGATATTGATACTAAGGTATGCTTCTTTTGATATAGCAGGCAATGAGTTCACTTCATCCATACACCCACAAGTTTCTATGGTCTCTCTTGGCTTGGAAATGTACAGTCCCTTTCTAATAAGAACTTTAACGAATCGATGACTGGGCATTTCTCAAACTAAGGAAGGACTCAAGGATTGAAAAGGGTGTGACTTCAAGGGAACTTGATGCATTTGTGGTGGGCATTCTCTTGGGTTCTTGGATGTTTTCTTCTTGAGTTTTCTTGTTGCTTCGATGTTACCCAATTATCGGGAAGCTGAGCAATAAAAATAACAAAGTATTTGCATGGTGTGGTTTTCACGCATAAACATATAAAAAAAACTGTGAGAATTCAAAGCACACCCCTTAGACAAAATAATTCCTTGGGCTATAAGCACTAGTTATGGAACTAAACTAAAAATGTTCCCTCCAATTAAGGTCCTTCTCTCTTCCCATTCTCTCCTCGTTTTTTTGGAATGGTGATGACTCTTTGGGAAGGCATTCTTGTTACTTCAAGGGGATGGATTGGCCGAATGTATTAATGTGAAGTCATTGGCAGTGGTTTGTTTGAGGCCGGACTTGGAATGGGATTTTCTAAGTCACATTAATCATGAACTTCACAAGGGGTTGTACACCACCTTGTTCTTGAGATTCCATTCCATTCTCTCTCTCCATTCTTCTCTCCATTGTTCACCTCATTGCCGGTTGTATCATTAGTGTATATCTTAGTTGATGTATTGTTTTCTTTTTGGTAAATTCTTGCGGTTTAGACTTTAACTCTTGTTCAAAATGACATTCCCAGAGCCTACCGACCCTTTGAATGTGGTTTTATCAGGGCATTAAGGGCATGAGCCTACTTTGGGGAGGACCCACTGACATTCCTATTTGGTGCACCAGTTAAATTCTTTCCCTTAACATTTTTGCATTGATTTTATTTTGTTCATTTCCATCTTGACATCCATTTCATTGATGTTTTAGTTGTCTCTTTTTCTCCATCTTCCTTGTTCTTTTTATTTCTCCATTCTCTCGCTACTAGAGGTTTGCGATTAGTCATGGGGGTACAGGGCCCAATTTTTTCGATTTTCTCCTAACCCCTACACCTTCGTTAGTCATCAATATTATATCTTTAGACCCGCAATCAGCCATTCCACAACCTAGCCAATGGCCCTTTCACCGAAGCAAGGTATCAACTGCATTGAAATTCATTTACCCTTGCTAATATATGACTGTGTTATTTGTGCAAATGGAAATCATACAACAACAAATTGGATCTGGAGAGAACACTTGTAATGGAGCGGTGCTGAAGCAGCTATGCAAGGAGAAAGATTGATGGTGTGCTTATAGATGAACAAAGAAAGGTGCAATCTTGGCATTGGAAGTAGTAAAACTTATTTCTCTCTCTCTCTTTCTCAGCTGCCGAATAAGGCCTGATGTCAAATGTAATAAGGTGTTCACTCTTGTTGTCATGAACACTAATTTTGTCTTGTTTTGTAATGATGATCTGTTCACATGTCATCCCATTAGTTCCATTTTGAGTCAATAATCCCATACCTTCCCGATATTATTGTAAGGAACTCGAGGATGAGTTTTCATTCAGTCATGGGGGTATGATGGGACGCGATATTGCATGGGCCCCGATATCGCGGTGTGCCATCATATCTATAAATAAGAGGCAGCTCTCCCTTGTTTTTCATTCTAGGCCTAGACCATAGAGAAACTCTGGTAGTTTGACCTCTCCAAAGATAGAATATTTTCCATGTGCTCACAGTAGGAGCTCCAAAGTGAACGGATCTTTATTCGAGCAGATATTGTACTTGAACACATATTTGTGTACGAAAATAAAGATGAACTTCTTGGATAAACCTTGTAGTGTATGGAATAGGCTAAATAGGACTTTTATTTAATGTTATTTGTTGTTTATCATTGAATGCTTTCTTAGTTATTAAATCTCTCTCAACCCTTCTCTCCTAGTTAAGTGCCTCAATACGACTGCTTCGAGCACATGCATTACGCTTGGTGATCCCAGCAACGATTAGCGTTTGGTAACCAAGGTTGCATTGGTTCAAGGTGTGAACGGTAAGTGGAAATGGATGCTGACACTGGGTTAATTAAGGCTTAGTTAGTTAGTTAAAGTTAGTCAATTAGTCTTTTCAATCCTTCACCTCTCTAGCATAAGAGATAAAACATAAAAGACTATAAAAATCATATACCTCAGACTTACTTAACCATACACCATGACAAATACAAGTAAGTTTGGGAAGACAACGAATAATTAACCTTAAGTGTTCCATAAGGCGTGTAGGCACTTAGTCTGCAGGGTTCGATTAGATCATGTGTGCTACTCTTGTATTTGTATGGTTGAGTGTAAGGGTACCTCACCACTCATCAGATGGGACAAGGCTATGATGATGATGAAGAATAATGCAATAAGAAATACCAATGAATGATATATTTACCTGTTGTATTAATTTTTTTTCTTACAAATGTTGATTGATCAAGGTTTTCTTTCACTTCCTTCCCTTTACACTTTTTAATTTTTTTAATATGTAGATGTTATGTTTGATGAGTTACTAGATTTTTTTTTATTTTTGTTTTATGATTATTTGTTATTTTTTCTTATTATTATTTTACAAAACACAAGGCAATGTGCATTTACCTATGTTGTTCAATGTGTTTTCTTTTATATATTTTGTGCTATAAAGGATTTTCACTAATTATATTAGAAACTATAAATTATTGTTAAGTGTAGTTTATTATAATCTAGTCCTTAAAGTGAAATTATTATGAAATTATAAAAAATAATCATACCTTCTATTCACAATGAAATAATTTTTGTACTTCTAATTTTAATAGATCCTAACATATCATAAGAAGTGTAATAATATTCTAATGTTAGATCCTCCAATTTTTATGCAACCATGACAATTAATGAATATTCAAAGGTTAAAATTGGATTTTTTGTATAGTCAATTATTGGTGTTTCATTGTAGAATCCATGCAACCAATGTTATGAATAGTTACCATGTTTTTTTACATTCACCTATTCATACTTCATGGTTATTGTAGGTCACAATTCAATTTCAACAATGTAAAAATAAATGTCTTCTTATCAATCATATGTAATTAGAATACTTAATTTCCCAAAGATCTATTAAGATCAACTCTCCATTGTCTTAGTAATGTTGTAAGCATTTGTACATTAATGTTTTAAAAAATAAGTTTTCCTTTTAGTTCATGATGTAGGATAATAGTGTTGTATCCATTTTTTCATTACTTCAACAAGGGAGGTCTTGGATACCTTATTATCATCCATTCATCTAATTGAAGCTTTCCTTGACTTAATTTAGAAAGTTGTGATTGCATTTGATTAGCTCTTCTTCAACTTCAAGGTCTTCAATAGTATCTTGATGGAGTGTGATGAGCGACGAGGTACCCCTATGCTCAACCATATGAATACAAGTGTTTCACGCACAATCTGGTCAAATTCCAGGGACTAAGTGCTTATGCGCCCTTATGGAACAAGGACAGGTTGGTTGATCGTTGTCTTCCCAAGCTTACTTGTATGTCATGATTGTATGGTTAAATAAGCTTGAGGCATATGATTTTTATAGCTTTTATATTTTTATGTCCTGCACTAGTAGGGAAGGAGAGAGGTAACTAAGTGACTAATTTAACTTAACCACTCATTAACTAAGTTCTAACTAATCCTAACACCAGCATCCATTCCCACTTTTTGTACACATCCTAAACTAGTGCAACACTAGTGGGATTACCAAACGCTAATCGTTACTAGGTTACCAAGTGTTACACACATGCTCGAAGTGGTCGTGCTTGTGTAATTTAACGATTTGCTTAATTAATCAAAATGAATTACTGTGTGATGAGTGGCGAGGTACCCCTACACTCAACCATACAAATACGAGCGTTACACACGCGATCTGGTCAAACTCCGTAGACAGACTAGTTGTGGCATGTAGACAATCATCCTTAGGTCGCAGTTCACTGTCTTCCCACCTAGACTAGTATTATCTTTGTCACGTATGGTTTAGTCCAGAGTGAGGTGTATGATGGGTCTAATCTAATGCTACTCTTGAGGACAATGGAAAGTAATATTATCTAAGCTAAGAGAGAAAGGGTAAGAGAATCTAATCTAGCCTAAGTGTGATGAGCATCCATTCCTTGCTTATCTGTACACATCTTGGACTTTGTGCACGACTACCACTGGGATTACCAAGTGCAGATCCTAGGTACGCTACTAGGTTACCAAGTAGTCACACTTAAATGCTCGTAATCAAGTCGTACTCATTCCGCTTTTTAACATGAGTTTAAGGGTGAGATAGATTAACTAGGAAAGTAGTAAATAACAATTAATTAAATGATTAAACTAAGTGAATGCTACAATGATGAAGTAATCTCGATCTTTATTGCTGATCATGTGCATGTCCAAGTATGTTACACTCGAATAAGGATGTTGTACAATTACAATCACTACACTGCAGGTATACACTGGGAAATAATTCTAACTCTAAGAAGGAAAAACTGCAAGAGTTTGGGTAAGGAACTAAGAATTGACTCATAAAACTTATATATCTACCTCTTATTTATAGATGAGGATACAGGTAGTGATATTACGTATGTGATATCGCGGTCGCCCCAAATGACAACTCATCATACCCTCACGACTGAATGAAAACTCGTTCTCAAGTTATAGTGATTACACAGTGGATAGGTATGGGATTATTAGATGGAAAAAATGGGATTACGCCACAGTGTGAAATGAAACAAAACAAAGACACAACACACAGAATGTGTTACAACTACAAAAATTGTGGAACTCATGTAGTTCCTGGTGGTAGTGGCTCCTCCATTGGTGCTTTCCCTTTGTCTTGTGCTCTAGGCTTTGAGACTTAATGGTGCTAAAGTATGGCCTGGAGCTTCTTCTCTTCAATGCGAGGGCCTTGTGCCATCCATGCTAATGTTCCAATGTTTCATGGAGTTAGCACTTCCCACGGGTAGGGTAGTTGCGAAAACATTTGGTTCGCCTTCACATACTAGGCTGCAAATACCTATCGTTCCTCCTCATAGGCTCTGGCTTTATCTTTGTACTCTTGAAAATTTTCTAGCCATCGAGCCAAATCTGTTGCAACATCCTTTTGGCCTTGGTAGCTTTTCTTTACCACCTCGAGCTCAGAATTTGCAACTTCCAGTTTTTCCAATAGCTTCTTGCGTTCTACAAATTCTACTTCATATTTGGTGTGGGTGGTTGCTACCTGCTACTCAAGCTCTAGCCTTGGGCACCCTACTGTTAAAATGGCAAGGTTGGCATACCGTAGGTTTGCCAACTCCATGTATTTTATGAGATCCTGAATCTACAGGTCCCAGCGCTTAACTTCCGCTTGGTGGGTGAAGGCATATGTGTCCAATATGGCCTGCCAGTCAGTGTGTTGAGCACTGATAGCATTGATGTGGGCCTTGGCCATATGGATCTCCTTTTCAAAGATTTGTTTGTACATCCCCACCTGATCTCGGAAGTGCTCCTTCAACTTCTCATGTCGTTTAGCCTCATTTTACCATGTGCTTATTTCAATAGCATTCTTTTGACAAATTGCACGTACCTCCTCCATTGAGAGGGTTTGGTTCTTCCTAGCTAAACTACTTATGTTTTGGTTGACCCGGATGAATTGTTCTCGCAATTGATGAAAGTGTTCCTCGAGAACATTCTTTTGCTTTTCCACGGTGGTCAACCAAAGGTTGTCGGCAACAAGCTTTTTATTTTCTTCTTATAAGATGTTGAGTGCCTTAAGATGTGCATGAGTTTGTGCCTATGTAGCCGAGGCATCCCAAATAGCCTTCTCTTTTTCATTAGCCACCTTTTTATTCTACGCTATTAGCTTGGTGAGTTTCTCAGTTCTAAAATTATCTAGCTGGTCTGCAGGAACAAATTGCAGAGGGTCCCATTATGCTACCTATAGGGCCGCAAGTTGCTCTTGCAATTTCTGCACTTCTACTTATGTAGGCTTAACCCTCACTTCTGTTAAGACCAGCTTCCCCTTTGTGGAAATGAGGCTTGATTGAATTTCTGTAACATCCTTAGGGATGTCAAATAGGGACATCATTACTTGCCCTATTTGGAGTAATCGATCAAGTGCATCCTAATGTTTCGCAGGAGTCATTGAGGTTCTGGCTAAGGTTTGAGCATCCCGTGCTCCTGTGAGATTTGCCGGTGGTATAATAGGTACATTGAATGTTTCCTTGATGTGGTCTGCGACACTTCTGTAGCTCCCACAGCATTTTGGTGTTGCATGACTACCACAGTGGCCCCTTCACTAGTTTCTAACTGCACGTGGAAAGATGTCACGTTTCCTGAGATCTATTGTGACCATATACTTTCCCCTCCTCCTGTATGAATAGAAACTTTGGCACTTGTACAATCAAAAGAAACAGTAAGCTGAATGGCATCATCGATGACGTAGAAGAGGTTTGGGTCATCATGACTTCCTCAACTGATCATCTCAACAATGGCCTTGAGATGGCTCATCGACGGTTTGTAGTCTTGTAGCAGTGGCAGTTGATCCTGGCCTATGATGGGCCCTACTTCCTATTGTTGGTTGGGACCTGTGCTTGGAGGTTAGCTGGGACCTGCAAGTTGAGTTGCATTTGGTCCAGTTGTTTGTTCTTCTTCTTCTTCAGGTCCCAGTGTCTTGCCAGTGATTTTCCTTGGAGCTGGCGAGTTTAACAATTCGGCGTATGAAGAAATCTAAGCTTTTTGAAGGACATCATTGGTGTACCCCTGAATACTAGCATGTCAACAAAGCTTTTTGATAAGACAAGGGAAAGATAGTGCCATCTTCCCTATCTTTTGTTCTTCGAACCTTCTTAGGATCTTTGTTAAATATAGATGGGGTAGGTTAGTGTTAATCTTTCCTATCAACACTGCACATCCTCTAGCCACATACGTTAATATTCTTTTTAGGCCCTTTGTGGGGAAGAGGTGATATGTTCCAATTTTAAAGTAAATCCTCTCTTCCGTCGTCAACTCACCAAATGTTTTATCTCTGCCATAAGCCCTTTTCAACCAATCCCGTCGCACATTGGGGTCTGAATAGGTGGATAACTAAGCAACTTTTGGCACTGTATTCGAAAGGTTTAATACTTCCAAAATGGCCTATGTGGAGAAATCAACTATCATATCACAAATGTTAACAATGGTGCCTTGCTCTCTGTTGTGCCAAAATTGGTACGTCTCGCCTAGGTACAAGGCACTACTTTCAGAGAGGGTAGGCCATAAGGAAGATCCTTTGAGGTGATCCCTAATGGCCTCAGGAGTGAACTCTACAAAATATTCAAATTTTAACTCCATAATCACTGTAGCGAATGTGGGCTTTTCATGGATGGCCTGAACACAATCTTGGGATAATGTGCGATCTTGTCCCTATTCAAGCATTGTAGCAACTCCTTCTTCTGCCTGCCCAGACTGTACGGTAGGAGGATCATCTTGATGAATACTGAATGATTGCTCCTCCTATTCTATATGTTGTCCAATAGGATCTTTTCTTCCACCCCTCTGAGATCGTTTGCTTCCACCTTGAGTAGGACCTTCTATTTGTCCATGTTTTGGGACCATCTACAATCACACGGGCCAAGCATTAGTAAGGTTGTTTTTAAGTTAAGTTATACCTTATTGCTTTCCTTAATTAATTAATTTGTTTAATCTTCTTCATGTGATCCTGCTTGAAAGATTGTAATAATGAGTCTATTTTACTTAGGTGGTTTCTAATTTTTAATTTCCTGATATACCTAGGGATTAAATGATTTTTGGGCACAATTATTCTAAGTGTTATAGCTAATTACCCTAGATGATGTCCTTTGGGAGATGATAAATTCCAAAAAGGTTAGGAACTTTTCAGCAGGTGTCCCTCCCCCACGACTAAGCTGAACACTCCAGGTTCAAGCAAGTTCAAACGGAATTAAAATCATAGTACTAGCGAGCAAGATAGAGGTGGAAAAGCAAAGGTGTCACACTCACAAGTCGTAGAGAAAAAATTTGAAAAAATCCCCCACATGAATGAAAAGAAATGAGGCTAAGTGTTGCATGGGGGTGAGGGGAGGGGGCGGTGTCGCCTATTTATAGGGTTAGAGGGATGCGATATCGCATCCTATCGATGTTTTAGGCCTAAGGAAAAAATTGAATTTTTGATGGATTTTCTTGAAATTAATGTTGTAAGTTAGGACAATAGGCTATTGTTAAGGGATTCTCAGGTAATTAGATGATTTTAAAGGCACGAATAATGATCTGTGGGCTTTATCAATAAAACCTTGGATGGAAGAAAAAGGCTATGTAATGGTACATAGGAACATTGAAATTCAGAGGGATAATAGTAGGAAAAGAAAATCGTTTGAAAATTATGCCAAGGGTAAGAAATGGTGTGTGTGAGCTATTTCATAAGTGAAGATTACAAAAAATTACACAAGTGGGTCCTCCCCAAAGCAGGTTTCAACCTATAATGCTCTCGTGTAACCACAATTAAAGTGTCCATGGGCACTAGAAGGGTTAAATGTAATCCACACTGACTCCACAAAACACACACATGTAATTATCATCAAGATGAGGTAAGGATTCAATCTTACACACAACATGAGCTACAATTATACGAACAGTGAGATGAGACGTAGTATAGAAGGGATCGTAGAGATTGGGACATGAGGTAACTGACCCAGGGCACAGTGAATCCTGTGTGTAAAGCATGATTAAGGTGTCATTGACCCATCGTTCCAAGATTAGGACCAAGTCCATTACTCTAATCAATGACATCACATTATTTCATATCATGATAAGCAACTATGAGAGTACCATAACAACAAGGCATATGATCACTTGACATTTTATTTAAGGGAGAAGTGATTTTTATTTTATGGCACTTTTCTTTTCATCATTTTTTTTCTTTTTTTTTCCTTACTAAATCCAGAGAAGCCGCCAACCCTCAGGCATGGCTGCATGTCTTTCCAGTGGGACCCCCTAGAACAGCATTGAATTTTTAAGTGCCCTTTTGATTACTCTTACCCCCACTTTTTGTTATATCTACAAGGATCTTAGTACAACCATGTTGCATGATAACTCCCACAAACTTCACTAAAGAGAATCTGCAAGTCCCCTTGATGTCACATCCTAATCATCCCCTTTTGGTCCATCCTTCTTCATTCTAGATACAATGAACACAAGATTAATTTTATGTTTCAAGAATGTCAAGAATATCACTGTACCCTCGAATAGAACCTTTTATTTGTAGAATGGATGAGTGGGTGTAATGGGCTCACTATCCAAATAATTGATCACTTGAGACTTGATAACATAGAACACACCTCAACCAACAATCCACATGAGTATTTTATTTGTAGACGAGATTACTTGTAAAAAGACAAAAATACCAAAAACACAAAAAGATAAAACAAGAAGTTGAAAGATGAAAAACTGAAAAACAAAAATTGAAAAATTAAAGAAAATGAAAAATATTTATTAATCCT
>MNCI01007408.1:478810-511524 GCA_015680685.1 Gnetum montanum
ATCATCATTAAATCGAACTCTTGTAAGATTATAAGCCAGCACTATGATATATATGTATATATACTTTATATCTCAATAAATAGTATCTAAACTTTTCTAGTGCAAACACTACAGCCATTAATTCTTTCTGTATGGTAGTGTAGTTAAGTTGTGCACTAGTGATACTTCTACTTGCATAGTGGATGTAATAAGGACTCTTCTGGTCATCTAACTATGTAAGTACAATTCCTAAAGAATAGTTGGACATGTTAGTCATGATATGGAATGGTTTGGACTAGTCAGGAGCTTGTAGAATGGGTTTTTGTACTAGCTTCTATTTCAGAGTTTGGAAAGCTAATTCGCATTCCTTGGTCTACTCGAAAGGTACGTTCTTTTTTGTTAATTCTACCAATGATTTGGCAACCTTTGAAAAGTTCTTAATAAATCTCCTATAGTAGCCAGTATGTCCAAGGAATGACCGAATATCTTTGAAAATTTTCGTTTGATAGGTAATTCCTTGGATAATTTTAATTTTCTTGGGGTCTACCTCTATCCCTGTGTGTGAGATTTTGTGCCCTAGTACTACGCCTTCTTGGACCATCAAATGGCTTTTCTACCAGTTGAGCCTCAAATTGGTTTCTACACATCTTTTTAACACTTGCTTTAACCGATCTAAGGCTTGATCAAATTTTTCTCCATAAGTGGAGAAGTTGTCCATAAAGATCTCCATGTCATTCCCTATCTGCTATTGGAATATGCTTAGAACTAGTTGTTGAAATTTTGCAGGGGCATTGCACAAGCCAAATGACATCTGTTTGTATGTGAACGTTCCCTAAGGACTAGTGAACATAGTCTTGGCTTGGTCTTCTAAGGCTATTTATATTTGGTTATATCCACTATATCCATCTAGAAAACTGTAAAAGTAATGCCTTGTGATGGTATCTAAGACTTGGTCAATAAATGGAAATGGAAAGTGATCTTTGAATGTTGCCATATTTCGTAGCCTAAAATCTATGAACACCCTTCATTTGCCTCCCTTTTTAGGCATAATAACTAAGGGGATAACCCATTCGCTATCAGCAATGGGGTATATGAACCTAGCCTTGAGAAGTTTTTCAATTTCTTCCGTAACTACTTATTTCAGATTAGGGTTCAATTGTTTCTACGGTTGTCTTCGAGGCTTCATGGAGGGGTCAGTGTAAATTCTATGTTGGCATATCCTAGGATCTATTCTAGTTAAATCAGGATATGATCAAGCGAAGGCTTTCAACCATTTATTTATTACCTTTAGCAGTTCTTCTTCCTATTGAGAAGTAAGCTTAGCATTGATAATTACTAGTTTTTTATTTTTAAGGAATGTGTATTCCATATTGGTGGGCAATGGTTTAAGCTCGAGGGGCTCCTACTTAAATTTCTCAAGGATTTCCAACTTCCCCCAATTGATATTTTCAAGGTTGAGACTTGGAAGTTAGCTATGGGCTTGCTCTAATGTGTCTATGCTATCGATGTAAGCACAAGTCAAACCTTCTATTGGTTCCATTCATATGAGTGAACTGCTTTCTTGATCAGCTATTAGCCACTGGGTGTCTTCCTATCATGTGGTTGCTGCATACAGGAATCTTTATATGTTAATCACTTGTGCACACTAATTGCATGCAGGTAATGTTAAACTTTGCACAAACCATGACCTCTGCACGCAATTACACCCTGTGTCACTGTATGCGATGCACAAAACTTTCTTCTTCTTAATCTTTCTGAATGTATTTTTCTTTGATATTTCTAGGGAAAGATCACGTATTCCTAGGCATGTATCGATGGTGCTTAGCCATGCTCTTCCCATTATGATTGCGAAGTCCCCCTTACCGTTGTTTACCAGAATCACTAGAAAGTCAGCTGGGTACGACCATCCACAAACAATGGTAACAATGTCTTCCACTAGTCCCAATGGGACAGTGATGGACTACTTGGCCAACTCTAGATGAATGTTGTTCTTTTTCAATGGAGGCAAGTTCCAAGCCTTATACATTTCTTGAGAAATCAAGTTGACATTGGAACCTAAATTCAAAAGAGCCTTGCACAATGCATTTCCAACAATTTGTAAGTATATCAAAGGACTCCTAGGATCAAAGAATTTTCTGTGAAGGTGGCCAACTTTGATCGAATTAGTGACGGCATGTGTTAGCATGATCGTATGAGTTGAGTGCAATGATTAGGTTGAAGGGGGCTCCAAAGTTTTGATTGATACTGAGGTGTCTAAGGAATCAGATGCTTGCAATTGTAAGGGCTTGGTTGAACTGTTGGTTTTAAAGAAAGGTATTTTCTTCATGTGGTTTTTGGAACCAATAGTAGGTTGAGAGTTAATAGCCCTCATGGAATTACGTTGCTATGGCTAAGTAGGGATTTCACCTTGCATCGCGGGAGTAGATGGTAGTGGAGCTATTGGTGGAAGAGATCCGGCTGGATGAGAAGGATGATATGCTTACAAAATATTGCCTCTAGAAGAGGAAGTCCCATAATACTCACGGGCTTGGTATTGTGATTGAGGAGTGACATGACTAGTAGAGTCACATGGGGAGATTGGTTGCTACACGTAATATCCATATGGGTCAGGTTGCCGAGTAAGGATACTTTTGCCTTTGTGGTGGCATTCCCCATGATTGTGGATGCTTCCACTGTTGATATTGCTTAATTGGTTGTGGTGAAGTTCCACTGGGACAATATGTTAAGGGTTGGTGGAATTTCCTTAGGTTACCTTGAGGATATGGTAACCTTTGGGGTGTTTGCCTGTTGTTTAATTGTGGATTGAGTGCATACACCCTAGACTCCTACAAATGTGAGATTATAGGGAAACATCCCTTAGGATGGTCATATTAACATATCTCACATCCACTATCATTATCTCTTTCCAAATCTAGAACCTCTTTAATGATGACCACTTTGCCCTTACCCTTGCTACGTGCATGTTCAACCTCTTACTTTTTTCTTTTCTCACTACCTTGCTCTCTAAAATCCTCTACTATTTTAAGAAAACTTTGAAATCTATTATCTAAGGAATCCCACATTTGGTCTACCTTTGTTGAAATTTCTAATGTCATCTTTTGGATAGGCAAATTTGTCCTATTCACCATCTCTTCGAGTGGTGACTCTTCTTCATCCTCACAAAATCTTACTCCCCTCTTTTGAAGTGAAGGATCTTGGTTATACTCTTTTGCACTTTCTCTCTTTCGAAGCTCACCTTCTTCCTTAGCAACTTGCTCTAATAGTCTTTGAATTTGATGGGACCTAAGCCTGGATAGTCTCCCTTGGGCATAAGTCCCAAGGGTTCTTCTCGTTTCATGCTTAAGCCCATCCACGAGATGGCGCAATTGATTCCTTTGTGAATAACCAAGGCTAGGACAATGATGTAATAGTGCATAGTATTGGCCCATGGAAGCATCCAAGGGTTCATATCCTCCTTGTTTCTATCCTTGGATTTTCTTTCATAGGTTAGACACTTAAGAATACGTTTGGTACTTGTCATTAAATAGTTCTAACATAGTACTCCATCTACAAATGGATTCTGGTTCTAAAGACTTATATAAGTTTTTCTCTTCTTTAACTAATGTCTATGGGAACAACTTAAATTTTTTCCATTCATTCTCTATGTTCTGTAAGGCACACGCACCATTGAATGCTTGTAAATGATTCTGAGGATTAGCGTTGTATCCCCCTTCAAATCGTGGGATGTTGTTCATATCTAATCTCTTGATCTTACTATCTTTCTAATGCCTTATTGGAATTCTAATAGCCTCAATTATGTCCAACATACTTCAAGTAGCGAGGAGGGGTTCATCGTGATCATCTTGTCCATGGTTTCTATGATGCCTATGTTGTTCCCTACTCTCCCTTCTTCTATGTCATGACTCTCTAGAGTGCCCTCGTCCCCTTTCCTAGCTATTTTGTCTATAACTTCCACTTTGCCTACCTTTATCCCCATCGTCTTTTTCCTTATGACTACATCTAGATATTAAAGGAGAGGGTGAAGGAGATGATGAAGGTGAATAAAAAGGAGAACCATCACCATGACGGTGTCTGCTACCTTCTCTTCTACGGTCTCAACCCTAATCATGATTACGATCAGAATGTCCATCTTTGTCATGAGTTCATGTCTTTTTTTCAAAACCTTTGTGCCCGTGGGTATTAGAACCTGGGTTATGAATAGTGGAATGAAAGTTCTGATACACAACCCCTTGGCCAAAGTCAAGGGGAGGAACATCATTATGTGGCCGACTACCTGAGGTAGGTTCAACATGTGGGACATTCTGGGACCACTTATCCTTCAAAGACTTATGATGTCTCTCCTGTTGCAAGTTCCTTTGATGTTGTGCCTCTGTGGAATGGTATTCTCTCAAGTCATGGTTTTGCACAACATATTCTATGTGTAAGTGTGGCATGCCAATTTGTGTGAGAGTAGGAAGAAGCATGCTTGGAACTTAATGATCAGGAGGTAATACTATGTTACCCTTTAAGTCTCACCAATGCAGTTGTTCATCTTAATGGAGGATAAAGGTAAAGTTTGGTATATACTCATCAGGATGAATATATACCACTTGAACTTGTTGAGGGAATGGTGGATCAACGTCATGTGTATTACGTCGTCGATTGTTTTCTATTTTAGACCTAGGCAGTGAGGCACTTTCATACGAAGAAGGAGACATACTTGTTTGTTCAGTATGCAATGTATTCTTGTTTATTATTTTCTCAATCAACCCTAAGGATTCGTTCCAATGATGTCAATGATTTCCTATGTTCTAGTTAGCACACAAACAACTAAGTCCCTAGCAATGGCACCAATGATGAGCGGTGAGGTACCCCTATGCTCAACCATATGAATAGGAGCGTTTGACGGATGATCCGGTCGAATTCGAAGGACTAAGTGCTTATGCGCCCTTGTGGAACAAGGATTGGTTGGTTGATCGTTGTCTTCCCAAGCTTACCTATATGTCACGATTCTATGGTTAAGTAAACTTGAGGCATATGATTTTTATAGCTTTTATGTTGTTATGTTCTATGTTAGTAGGGAAGGAGAGAGGTAACTAAGTGACTAATTTCACTTAACTACTCATTAACTAAGTTCTAACTAATCCTAACACTAACATCCATTCCCACTTGCCGTACACATCTTGAACCAGTGCAACATTGCTGGGATTACAAAATGCTAATTGTTACTGGGTTACCAAGCGTTACATGCATCCTTGAAGTGGTCGTGCTTATGTAATTTAACAATTTTCTTAATTAATCAAAATGAATTGCTATGCTAATAACAGCGTAAAGTGCATAAAATAAAATAAAATAAATGCATAAGAAAATAAAATAAAAGAAATGCATAAGAAAACAAATCTCAAGTGCTGCAAGGATGAATGAAAGAGCTCGTCTTTATTTCCGTGCACAAGGTGTGCTCAGGTATACAATGCTCGAATAAAGATCCCTATCTCTATGATCCCTTTCTATAGTTCATCTCATCTCACTATTCATGTAATTGTAACTTGTGTCTCGTGTAGCATAGAATTTTCATCTCATTCCGATGATATTTACATGTGTGTGTTTTGTGGAGTTAGTGTGGATTACATTTAACCCTTCTAGTGCCCACAGACACTTTAAGTGTGGTTACACAAGGGCATTATAGGTTAGAACCTACTTTGGGGAGGACCCACTTATGTAATCTTTTGTAATCTTCACTTATGACATAGCTCACACATACCATTTCTCACCCTTAGCTTATTTTTTCATAACATTCTTTCCCTATTATTATCCCTCTAAATTTTGACATTCCGATGTACCATTACAAACCATTTTTCTTATCACCCATGGTTTTATTGATAAAATCCACACCATTATCATTAATTGTGCCTTTTGACTTCATGAAATTACCCTAGAACATTTTGATCATAGTTAATGTCCTCAATTTCCAACGTTAATTTCAAGAAAATCATTTAAAAAGTTGGTATTTTCATGGTGTCTCACATCACTAGAAATGAGATATCGCGTACGTGATACTGCGTCCCACGTGATATCGCGTACGCAATGTATCGTACGCGATATCGTGTCCCCATCTGCCTATAAATAGGTAGCCCTGCCACAACACTTGGCATCATTTTGTCATTCACACCAGGGGAGTTTTTGAAATTTTTCTCTATGACTTGTGATTGAGTGACCCTTACTTTTATACTCATATCTCGCTGGCTGGTACTCCGATTTTCATTCCGTTTGAACCTACTTGAACCCAAAGTGTTCAGCTTAGTCGTGGGGGAGGGACACTTGCTGAAAAGTGCCTAAAAGTGCCTAATGTTTTTGAAATATATCATCATTCAAAGGACATCAATTAGGGTAATTAACTTAACACTTAGAATAATTGTGCCTAAAAATCATTTAAACCTTAGGTATACCGGGAAATTAAAAATGGAAACCACCTAAGTCACATGACTCATTATTATAAACTTTCGGGCATGACCACACGTTATAACATAAGATCTTTAACTAAGATAAGCAGTAAGGTATAACCTGACTTTGAAAACAACCTTACTAACGCTTGACCCATATGATTGCAGATGGCCCCAAAACGTGGACAACAGGAGGGTCCTACCCAAGGTGGAAGCAAGCGAGCTTGGAGAGGCGGAAGACAAAGACCTACCAGACAACATGCAGAATAAGAGAAGTACTCATTCAGCATCCATCAAGATGAACCTCCTACCGGACGGTCTGGGTAGGCAGAAGGAGGAGCTGCTACAACACATGAACCGAGACAACAACTCACGTTGCCCCAAGAGTGCATTCAGGCTATCCACAAGAAGTCCACATTCGCTGCAGTGATTGTGGAATTGAACTTTGAATCATTTTTAGAGTTCGCTCCTGAGGTCGTTAGGGATCACCTCAAGGGGTCTCCCTTTTAGCCTATCCTATTTGAAAGTGGTGCCTAGTACCTAAGAGAAATGTACCAATTCTGGCACAATAGGAAGCAAGGTACCATAGTTAATATTTGTGGTGTGATAGTTGACTTCTCTGCGAAGGAAATTTTGGAAGTGTTAAAACTTCCAAACACAAGGCCCCAGGTTGCTCGGTTATCTACCCAATCCCGATGTGCAAAAGGATTGGTTGGAGAAGGCTTATGGCAGAGACAAAGAATTTGGTGAATTGACAACGGAAGAGAGAGTTTACTTCAAAATTGGAACATATCACCTCTTCCCCATAAAGTTCCTAAAAAGAATATCAACGTATGCAACTAGAGGATGTGCAGTGTTGATGGGAAAGGTTAACACCAACCTCCCCCATCTATATTTGACAAAGATCCTGAGGTGGTTCGAAGAATGAAAGATAGGGAAGATGGTGTTGCCTTTCCCTTGTCTTATCAGAAAGTTTTGCCGACGTGTTGATATCCAGGGATACACTAATGACGTCCTTCAGAAAGCCCAGACTGCTTCATATGCAGAGTTGCTAAAGGTGCCAGCTCCAAGAAAGAGCACTGTCAAAGAGCTGAGACCAGAACAAGAAGAAGAACATGTGGTTGAAACCAATCAACCTCTAGTCATAGGTCATAGCCAACAATAAGAAGCAGGGCCCAGCACAGGCCAGGATCAACCACCACCGTCACAAGACTATAGACCATCGATGAGCCATCTGAGGGCCATCACTGAGATGATCAGTTGGGGAAGTTGTGATGACACAAATTTCTTCCATGTCATCGATGATGCCAGATAGCCTACAGTTTCATTAGATTACACAAGGGGTGAAGTATCCATTCAAATAGGAGGAGGGAAAAGTAGATGGTCACAACAGATCTCAGGAAACGTGGCATCTTTTTAGGTGTAGTTAGAGACTGGTGAAGGGGCCACTGTGGTGGTAATGCAACACTAGAATGCCATGGGAGTTGCAGAAGTGGTTACAGATCACATTAAAGAATCCTTCAACGTACCTATTGTGTCACCGGCAGATCTCACAGGAGCACGGGATGCTCAAACTCTTGCCAGAACCTCAATGACTCTTGCGGAACATGAGGATGTACTGGAAAAATTGTTTCAAATAAGATAAGTAATGACGTCCCTGTTTGACATCCCTCAAGATGTCACATCAATTCAATCAGACCTCATTTCCACAAAGGGAAAGCTGGAGATATCTGAAGTAAGGGCTGAGCATGCTGAAGCTAAAGTGCAGAGACTACAAGAGTAGCTCGTGGCCTTACAAGTAACACAGTGGGACCTGCTATAATTTGTTCCTATAGACCAGTTAGATAAATTTAGAACCAAGAAGCTAACAATGTTGATTGCGGAGAATAAAAAGGTGGCAGAAGAAAAGGAGAAGGTTGTTTGGGATGTGTACCATCCAAAATCATTTTTCTCCGGCTGGAAGGAAACAGAGACTTGGAGATCTCCGAACACGCATAGAAGACTCTACCTTCGCTTGAGGGCAAGCTGGAATTAACGAAGGCAGAGTACCTTGAGTGTTCCGCATGTGGATCAGACAAGGATTTCCCCAAACATACACCGAGGTGCTATACGTTGGGTTATGTGTGAACGACGTAACGAGCGTAAAACAGAGCGTAAACAGTGTAACTGATGCAAACGGAGCGTAAATGTAAAAGAGTGTAAACAGTATACATGCAAAAATTAATGCAAAACTGTAATAGATTTTAGGAAGAAAATGTAGCAATATTATTGCAAAGTGAGAGTTACAATGCACCGGTCTAACGCAGTTGTGGCTTTCACACAAGGCGGACGAATAGCCCCGGTAGATGCAGGGATGACTGTGGGCTAGTTCAAACTGCAAGCACAGCGTAGAGGCTATATGCTTAGCGTACAAGGTTGAAGTCCAGCGTACAAGGTTCTCTGCCTTGGTTTTTAGCATCTCTATTTTTCTCTCTGGGTTGCTCAAAATTGCCAACCTCGATCTAATGAAAAATTAGGGTTTTTATACAAGTTTAAACATTAGACTCGAGTTGGGTGACACGTGGCGCGTTGACTGAGTGCGAAAGAATAAAATTTACAAGTGTACAACATGCTGCTTCTAGTGGGCGTATGCGTTGTATCAGGCAGGCGTAGACTTTGGGCGTATACGCTGGGCACGCAGGGTGTATACACTGGATGTGCTGGGGTATACATTGATGGTTGCTCTATTCGTGAGAATTGCTGCCTTGTACTAAATATTGTTTTGCAGTGCTGTTTCCATGTCGTCTTCATGGATTGCTCGTCAGGCATATACATTAGTCGTACCTGATGAGTGTACATGTGGGGCATATATGCTGGGCGTGTACACTAAACGTCTACGCTAGGCGTGTACGCTGGACGTCTACGCTGGGCGTATACGCTGTAGATGCAATCTGGGGCATATACGTTGGGCCTATACACTGTGAACATCGGGCGTATATGCCCAGCGTATACGCTGAGAATACATACTTAGTGTAAACTAAGTATTTTAAACTCCGAAGTTGCCAGGTTTGATAGTAGATGTTTTCGTGGTCGTCGACGGGTCCCAAAGAACTGCTCCTCGTTGAGTTCGACTCTACTTGAAGCTGTTTGTGGGGTCCTCAAGCTTTAGTCATGCTAGGAAGCATTGTGACTTAGCTTGATTCTTTTTCTAAAATTACTAAGCTCGAAATTTTGTGGTGTTTCAAGATTCCTTCGTAGCAGAAGTGCAAACCCATGCGCATCTTAAGGCACTTAAGGCCTTAGAAGAAGGAAATAAGCAGCTGGTTGTAAACAACATTCTGTTGACCACTATAAAGAAACAAAAGAACATTCTCAATGAACACTTTCATCAATTACAAGAACAATTTATCTGGGTCAACTGAGATGTAAGTCGTTTAGTTAGAGAAAATCGAACCTTCTCAATGGAGGAGGTATACACTATTTGCCAAAAGTCAGTAATTGAGATAAGCACGTGGCAGAATGAGGCTAAACGACACGAGAAGCTGAAGGAGCACTTCTGTGATCAGGTGGAGATGTACAAACAAATCTTGGAAAAGGAGATCCATATAGCCAAAGCCCAAATTAACACTATCAGTGCTCAACACATTGATTGGAGGGCCATATTGGACACTTACGCCTTAGCCCACTAAGTGGAAGTTAAGAACCGGGACCTGAAAATCCAAGACTTGATAGAGTACATGGAGTTGGAAAACCTTAGATATGCCAACCTTGCCATGTTAATAGCAAGGTATCTGAGAACTAAGCTCGAGAAGCAGGTAGCTTCCACCCATATCAAATACGAAGCAGAATTTGCAAAATGCAAGAAGCTGACAGAAAAATTGGATGTTGCAAATTCTGAACTCGAGGTGGTAAAAATAAGCTACTAGGGACAAAAATATGTTGCAACCGACTTGGCTCGATGCCTAACAGACTTTCATGAGTACAAAGATAAAGCCAGAGCCTATGAGGAGGAACGACAGGTGTTCGTAGCATGATATGTCAAAGCCAACCAGATGTTCCCGTAATTACCCTATCCGTGGGAGGTGCCGACTCCATTAAACATTGAAACACTAGCATGGACGGCACAAGACCCTTGGACCAAAGAGGAGAAGCTCCAAGCCATACTTCAACACCATCAAGCTCCAAAGCCTGGAGCACATGACAAAGGAAAAGTGCCCATGGAGGAGCCACCGCCACTAGGAACTACATGAGTTCCACATTTTTGTAGTTGTAGCATTTTTTTATGTTGTGTCTTCCCACATTGCAGCTTCATTTCATTTGTTTTCCCCATCTAATAATCCCATACCTATCCACTATGTAATCACTGTAACTCAAAGACGAGTTTTTATTCAGTCGTGGGGGTATGATGGGATGCAATATCGCATGGGCCATGATATCGCGTACACGATATCACAGTCCGCCGCAATGTCTATAAATAAGAAGTGGCTCTCCCTTGTTTATCATCCTAGTTAGACTGTAGTGAAGCTCTAGCAATTTGACCCCTCTAGAGATAGATTATGTTCCCGTGTCTGCCCATAGTGTGGTGAATGTAATTGTACGTCATTCTTTATTCAAGTGTGACGTACTTGGACATGCACATGACCGACAATAAAGATCGAGATTAATTCGTCATTGTAGCATTCAATTAGTTATTTATTTATTTATTTAAATGTTATTTATTACTTTCTTAATTAGTTTCTCTTACCCTTATCTCCTAGTAAGGTGGAATGAGTACGACTCGATTACGAGCATTTAAGTGTGACTACTTGGTATCCCAGTGGCATACCTAGGATCTGTGCTTGGTAATCCCAGTGGTAGTTGTGCACAAAGTTCAAGATGTGTACGAATAATCGAGGAACGGTTGCTCATCGTACTTAGGCTAAATTAGATTCTCTTACCCTTTCCCTCCTAGTTTGGCTTAGTTAATATTATTTTCCACTGCCTTTAGGAGTAGCATTAGATTAGGAACATATCATACACCTCACTCTAGACTAAATCATACGTGACAAATATAATACTAGTCCAGGTGGAAAGACAACGAACTACGACCTAAGGATAATTGTCTAGGTCCCACAACTAGTCCGTCTGCGGAGTTCGACTGGATCGCACATGAGAATGCTCGTATTCGTATGGTTGAGTGTAGGGGTACCTCACCACTCATGAACCTTCATCTTGCATCAGGATGAACAATTGCAGTGGCAAGATATGGAGGGAAACATTGTAATGCCTCTTAATCACTCTATGCATAGGATGCTACTCCAAACTTTTAGGAGGTTAGGCATCCAAGACCTTCAAGAAGAGTACATTGTGCATGACCATGACTACTAGGATTATCATCCTAGTAAAATAGAACACATGAGAGATCAATACCAAGAGAAGCATGATGAGGCTATGAAGGGGAAACGGTTCACCAACTCCTTGTTTCTACTAAACCAAAATGATAATGAGGATCCTCCCTCTAGGGGTCCTCAACATGAAGATTCTCCACCCATTGATATTGGTGATGGGGGTGTGAACCTAAAGCTACAGTTCACTATCAACAATCCAACTTTAAGCAAAAGTAGGAGTCAAAGCAGGAACTTGAGTAAGCATCAAAATGATAAGAAAGTGAATGAACATGGCCATGACAAGTGTAGATGTAGTGGTAGATATCATGGTGGTGGTAGTCCTCCTTCCTCTTCACCCTCTTCGTTTACATCTTCTTCTTTCTCTTCTAGTTCTAACAGATATCATAAAAAGAACAACCATGATAAAGGTGAACCATGGTACAATGATAATCATAGAGACCACCATGAACAAAGGGGTAGTAGAGAACATCATAAACATCATTGAAATAATGATGATGATGAACCTTCTCTTACCACTCGAAGCATGCTAAATATTGCAGAGGTAGTAAAAATTCCAACTAGGCATGTGAAAGATAGTAAGATCAAGTGACTTGACATGAACAATATCCCCAAATTTGAGGGGGGATATAACTCTGATCTGGAAACACATCTTCAAGGTTTTTACGATGCCTGTGCCTTACAAAATATTAAAAATGATTTGTAGAAATTAAAGCTATTTTCCAGGACATTCATTAAGAAGTAGAAAGTAGGTATTGATCCTTGGAACCAAAATCCATATGTAGGTGAAGTACAATGCTAGAGTTGTTCAATGATAAATATCAAATGTACTGCCAAGTGTCTAATCTAAGAAGGAGGATCCAAGGTTGGAAGCAAGGAACACATGAACTCTTGGACACCACCATGGGTAGATATTATTCTCTCATATGCTGATGATTTGAACATGGTTATTCTCAACAAGAACAACTTCCCTACACCATAAATGGACTCAAATTAGAAATGAGAAGAACTCTTGGGGTCTATGCCCAAGGGAGACTATGAAAATTAAGAGCCCATCAGATCCAAAGTCTGATAGAGTAGGAAGCAAAAGAAGAAGGAGAGTTAAGAAAATAACAAAGTGTAGAAAAATATAATAGGGATCCTTCCATCAAAAAGAGGGAATTACTCTTTTGTGATACTAAGGAGGATTCATCACTTGATAAGGTGGTGAACAAAATGGCCTTGTCGATCCAAAAATCTATGTTTGAAATTTTGGCCAAGTTTGATAAAATGTGATATTCGTTGGATGAAAAATTACAAATTGCTTTAAAAATCATAGAAGAATCAAGAGAGAAGAGTAGTGATTGTGACCATAACAAGTGAAAATAAGCTGAATGTGCCTACCAAAGGGGCAAGGGTAAAGCTGTTGTAGTAGAAGAAATTGTGAAGACTAAATCAGATGATGATAGTGGGTGTGACATCTACCATTATGGATATTCTAGGGTATGTTGCCCCATTGTGTCACACTTGTAGGATTTTAGGGTGTATGTGTTGACTCCTAGATTGGCAAGGAGGTAGACACCTAGAAGATTGTCTTATTCTCAAGGCAATCCTAGGCAGTTCCACCAAAAACAAACTTACTATCCAAGTGGAGCTCCACCAAAATGGTATGAGCAGTACTAGTAGTGGTAGCACCCACAATTATGGGGGATGCCATGACCAAAGAAACAGTACCCTTACTAGCAATAAAATGTATATGGGTACTATGTTTAGCAATGCATTTCTCTACGTGACTCTTCAAATCACACCACCTTCCAATATCACTACTACCCTCCAAAGTATTATAGAACTCATTCTCCATCTACTAGAGGGGAGTCCCCACATTTATATTACCCTTCTCATCCCTCTTCATATGTCCCTCCATCCTCAACCTAGTTATTGCCTACTCTGTCAATGCAAGGAGAAATTCTACCTCAACCACAATAATGCAATACAATGAGAGATTTTAACTTACAACCGACTCCTTACCTGAGTGGTTCATAAACTAGATCATGAAAAGACCTTTCTTTCAAACCAATAGCCCAACTAAACCCTCACATACACCTATGATTGGAAACTGTACTTCTCCACCTCCCTCTGCATCTAATCCTTTTGAGTTTTCTTCAAACTAAACACCTTCCAAAGTACGTATCATTATGTTAACCCATGAAGTAACCAATTAGATAAAGGTTGGCCACCTTCCCAGGAATCTGTCTAACCCTAGAAGTCCCATTATTTACCTTCAAATCATAGGGAATGAGCCTTGCAAGGTTCTTTTGGATTTAGGATTTGGTGTTAATTTTATTTCCCATGAGATGTATAAAGCTTGGAACTTGCCTCCACTCAAGAAGAGCAACATCCATCTCAAGTTGGCTAATCAATCCATCATTATTTCCTTGGGATTGGTAGAGGACATTTTGAGCACTATTTTTAGGTGATCCTACCCCACTAATTTCCTAGTGATCTAAGTGGAAAATTACAAGGGGGACTTCCCAATCATCATGGAAAGGACTTGGCTTAGCACTATTGATGCATGATTGGGGATCCAAGATCTTTCCCTTGAAATCTCTAAAGAAAATGCATCTAGAAAAATCAAGAGGAAAAAAAATTCCATGCATCATGTACAATGATATAAGGTGCAATTGTGTGCAGAAACTATGGGTTGTCAACAGTGTATCTATCAAAGTATGTAGTTAGTGTGTTGATATATTTGAAATTCAAAAGTGCTTGTACATAGTAGCCACAAAGCAAGAGGTCACCTAAAGGTTGACAACTAATCTTGAAAGCAGGGCACTTTTCATGCAACTTCCTAAGAGCCTAACATGTGCCTATGTGGAAGGCATGGATGAGCTAGAGCAAGTTCATTACCAATTCTCCATTGATTAGATTGATGATACCAATTGGGGAGAGCTGGAAATTCCAAAAAATTTTAAACAAGAGCTTCTTGAGTTAAAAAATCTACTTGCTAGCATGGAATATGCATTCTTGAAAGATGGGAAGCTAGTAATAATCAATGCAAATCCTTCTCTTGAACAAAAGGAGATGCTGCTGAATGTGGTTAACAGTGTTTGCTTGGTCATGTCCTGAACTCACAGGGATTGATCCTAGGATATGCTAGCATTGTATCTACACTAATTCAGCCATGAAGCAAAAGAGATAGTTGTAGTGGATGTTGAACCTCAAATTGAATCATACCATCAAAGAGAAAATTGAACAACTCCTCAATGTAGGGTTTATCTATCCCATTACAAATAGTGAGTGGGACAGTCTACTCATGATTGTGAAAAAGAAAGATGGAAAGTGGCAGGTTTGCATTGACTTTTGAATGTTGAATATGGTAACATTCAAAGATTAGTTTTCATTGTCATTTGTGGATCAGGTGTTGAACACCATTTCTAGGAATTTCTATTACAATTTTTTTGGATGGTTATAATGGCCATAACCAAATCTAGATCATGTTAGAGGATTAGGCCAAAACAACATTCACAAGTCCATGGTGGACTTTTTCATAAGAAAAGATGTCTTTCAGCCTATGTAATGTCTTTATGTCTTGAGTATTTTTTTAGCAGCAGATTGATAGGATGGAAGTCTTTCATGGATGACTTCTAAACCTATGGGACTACATTTGAGCAAGCCTTGGACCATCTTGAGAAAGTGCTTAAAAGATGTGTGGAGACTAATCTTTGGCTCAATTGGTAAAAAAGCCATTTGATGATCTAGGAGGGCATTTTGTTGGGGCATAAAATTTTACAAGCAAGGATTAAGGTCAACCCTAAAAAGATTAGGATCATCTATGTAATTACCCTTCATCTTGAAACTATAAAAGATGTCCAGTCATTCCTTGGACACACTAGTTACTATTGAAGATTCATAGAGAATTTCTCTAAGATTGAAAAATTTTTGGTTGAGCTAACAAAGAAAGATGCTCCATTTGTTGGACTAAGGAATGTGAAAATTCATTCTAACAACTGAAATCAAAACTCATAGAAAATCCAAATCTACGAGCACCAAACTAGTTCAAACCATTTCATGTTATGATAGATATATCAAATTATGGCTTGGGGGCTGTGCTTACATAATTGGATAATAAGAAATGTCCATATTACATCTACTGTGCAAGTCAAAGCATTGTGGATGCATAGCTAAATTACATCACAACAGAGAAAGAACTAATGACGGTTGTGTACGCTCTAGAGAAGTTTAAGCACTATGTGCTTGGATACAAGGTGTTCATTCACACGAATCATAGTGTAATTTACTTGCTAATGAATAAGCCAAAGGTGAGCCCCTATGTCATATGATGGCTGGTGATCTTGCAATAATTCAATCTTATGATGGTAGACTGAAAGGAAATTGAGAATGTGGTTGCTAACATCTTGTCTTAGTTGTGATGGGATAACAAAGAGGAGGGAAGCCCATTGTCTGATAAATTTTCTAATGAACTTCTCTTTGCCAAGGCTATAATTAAATAATTTCCCATTGAGCCTAAATGGTACAATGACATTCTCATCTATATTCTTACTCAAGAGATGCCACAAGAGTTGGACTATAGAAAGAAACAACAATTTTGTCACTAGGTGAAACACTTCATGGAGACCAACGACCATGGTTTGTTGGTGTATCCCTGATGTTGATTAACTACACATTCTCTAGAAGACTCATGAGGGTTCTTGTGGGAGCTGCTATGTAAGGAGATACACGACCATTAAGATCCTAATGGTAGGATATTACTAACCAATACTTTTTAGGGATGCTCACTAATTTTTTAGCTCTTATGAGTGTTGCCAACGTGGTTGTGGAATGAATACTCGAATGGAGGGACCTCAATAATGGATTCAACCACTAGAACCTTTTAACATCTAAGGCATTAACTTCATGGATCCCATCATGCCCATGTCAAATAAAAAGGCATACATCATAGTTGCTATTGACTATTGTAGGAAATGGGTAGAAGCAGCAATTGTCATTGACTGTATATCATTAATTTTTTCAATTTGTATAATAGAATGTTGTAAATAGGTTTGGTGTGCCACATGCATTAATTTCTGATAATGGAACCCACTTTATAGGAACTACCTCTTGAAAGCTCATGCAACACTTGGGGGTTGAGCATGAATTAACAAGACCTTATCATCCCTAAGCCAAAAATCAAGCTAAGGTTACAAATAGGGAAATCACTAAGATCTTAACGAGGAAAATTAGAAAATATAGGAGGGATTGGAGTACAAAACTCAATGATGCCCTCTAGGTCTATTGATCCACTTGGAAACTCCCTATAGACTACTCTCACTATGAGCTAGTGTACAAAAAATTACCAACTCTTCCTATTCAATCCAAGCTTCATACATTTTCAATAGCCTGCGACCTTGACCAAGACTTAAGTCTAGCACACAAAGAAAGATTAATGAATCTCAACCTGCTAGATGAAAATTGATTGGTGGCCCTAACATCTAATAAGTTGCATAAGGCATTTAACAAAAAACACCATGACCTTAGAATTAGAAAAGTCAAATTTCAAGCAAGAGATAAGATCCTCTACTAGAACCCCACACATGTGCCACAATAAACAAAGTTCCAAACACTATGGAAAGGCCCTTATATTATTTCTAAAACTTTTCCTTCTAGGGCCATGATGATATATAAACCTGAGAGCCTAGATAAGAAACAATTGGTCAACATGTAACAAATTAAACCTTTCCATGAGTATAAGGAAGCTAGTGTTCGCAACACCTCCTCATATGGATAACCATCCTTGATTTTTCAAATCTCCTCCTTCCAACTTACTCATGAGGGAGATGTCCATCCATAGTAATCATATAAGTGACTCCTTAGTTTTTCATTTTTTTTGTTTTACACCTTGTTATTTTTATAACATTTTATTTTATGCCTTCTTTATCTTACACCTTTTTGTTTTTGCTTTATTAATTTTTTCCAATTTATGTTTTACAACATCATTAGTACGTTTTATTTTTCTTTTATATTTTACAATTTCTTGTATATTTTTCTTTATTATGGTGTGACTTTCTTATTTTTTTCTAATAATAACATGCCTTATTGCCAATTGGGTACAATGTGTTTACTTGATGTGAGCATGTGGCATTCGATTATTTGATTGTTGGTGTCTAGATTCTAGCTTTGAATTTTGTTACTGATAATTAAGAAATTATTTTTTTTCATGAAATAAGTAGTGAATCCACATCATCCAGTGATCCACAAACTCTATGGTGTTTTTTATTCTAGAACTGTGAGGTTC
The DNA here is from genome assembly GCA_015680685.1 of Gnetum montanum. NCBI lineage: Eukaryota > Viridiplantae > Streptophyta > Gnetopsida > Gnetales > Gnetaceae > Gnetum > Gnetum montanum. Next base: position 496,843 of record MNCI01007408.1, read on the forward strand.
CTTTTCATTAATAAAACTTTAATGAACTTGTGACCTTGGTAGTTTTCGGACATGGAAAGGATTCAAAGGTTTGAATAGGTTGTGACTTCAAGGAGACTCAATACTCTTTGTACTCTTCTACTTGGATGCATGTGTGTTTTCATGGTTTTCTTACCATTTCATGTTGACCAATAACAGGAAGTTGAATAAGTCTTTCCATGGTGTGGTTTTCATTCAAATATTTGAAAAAATAAAATGAATGACAACTCAAAACATACCCCTTAGAAAAAATAAATGGCATACAAGCATTGGTTATGGGATGAGAAAGACATGTTACCCATGCCTAGAGGTCCCCTCTAACTAAGGCCCTTTCTCACTTCCTGCTTCTCTTTTCTTCTTAAATAAGGAATGGTAGTTGTTCTGTGTGAACACTCTTATGTCTCAAGGGGGTGGACTAGTCTTAGACTAGCGATGCGAAGTCATTGAATGTGGGAGGTTTTGGTCTAGACTAAGGATGGATTTTAGCAAGTCATTTAACCACAAAATTCATAAGGGACTTCATGTGACCTTAATCGAGAACTCCATTCCACTTTCTCTCTCTCATCCATCTATCCTTTCCATGCCTTACCTTACGACCAGTGTTCATGTCCTTGTTCAATGTCTTAGTTTGATGCATCAAAATTCTTAGGTAGTTTCTTCTAGGTTTTCATACTTTATTTTCCATAATCATTAATCACCCATGGGGCCCGTGGACTCCTTTGTTTGAGGATATACAAGAGCAACAATGGCATGTGCCATTGGGGAGGACTCACTTGCATACCTTTTGGTTGGGTTAGTTAAGTTTTTTTATCCTTAGGCATTCTCACAATCAAATCCTTTTGTGTATCCCATCGATGACATCTAATTGTGCATATTTTCACAATGATTTTTTAGTGAAATCCCCTTTTTAGTTGTGAATTCTTTAACCCTCTTCAAGCATTTCATTGCATTTGGGATTTTCAAAATTTAATAATGGACCACTTATTCATTTCACCTTGTTTTTTTAGTCTTCCCACTAATGCTATTAAAAGAATCAATTCAGCATAATCACAACCTAGCCAAATATAACTACCAATGAGACAAGGTACCTAAAAGCTATAAGTTACACATTGCACACTAATCCATGATTTTGTTGTGATTATAATAGGAAGCATGGATTGTAGGTAAGACTATCTTCATCAAGGAATCAGTACTAGCACCATGCAATGAGGTCCCTTCATGATCATTGAATCTTCTCCCTCATTCTTTAGCTAGCATAGGAGTTGGATGTTAGTTTTGTCTTGGGTGTTCAATTCTATTATTATGAACACCCAATTTTATAAAAGATTGTAAATTCGTACACTTGGGCACTCAGAATTTATCTATTTTGCCTAGGTCAGTTTTCATGTCTATCAATAATCCCATACCTTTCCAATATTTTGTAAGGGACTTGTTCCTTCTTTTGTTCACTCAAGAATGAGTTTTTATTTAGTCACAGGGGTATGCTGAAGCGTATTTTGTTTTGCTTTGATATCAAAGCCCTAATATTGGATACCAATATTAGGGACCAAGAAGTAATGTTGGATATCCTATATTGTGCTGACCTATAAATATAGTGTTTGGGTGCATAATTTTAGAGTAATATTAGTCATGGCATAGCAAAGCTCTTGTAATTTTTCTTCCCCAAAGTTAGAATATTTTCCCAAGTGCTTGTAGTAGGATTCATTGAGTGTAGGAATCATTATTCGAGCATTGTTGTACCTGGGCATGGCAATGTGTGTAGTAATAAAGATGAGCTTTCTAATAAACCTTGCAACACTTCGGCTAAATTAAATATTTTATTTATGCATTTAAAATTTCATGCAATTTCCTTTAATGTTTTCAATAATTAAGCTAATTAAGAAATTAAGCTAGCTAGGTTAAGTAGCAATTAATTAAGCACATAAGTAAAACCACTTCAAGCATGAAAATGATGCTTGGTAAGCCTAGTAACGCTTAATGTATAGTAACCTAGAAATGTTATACGTGTTCAAGAAAGTGGGACTAGATACTTAGTTAGGATTAGTTAGAAATTAGTTAGTTAGTTAGATTAAATTAGCAATTAAATTACTTTATTCCCTTCATCTTTTATTTTAAGCACTCAAAATATAAAACATAAAAATAATAAAAATCATATGCCTTGATTACACTTAACCATACCTTTGCATATCATAAGTGTAATTGGGAAGATAATGAATGACTTTCATGGCAAAGTTCACTTCCTAGAGACTAGTGTATTGGAAGACATAGAGTCCATGAAATTCGACTGGATCGCATGTGAACGCTTATTGATTTGTATGGTTGGGCATAGGGGTATTCACCACTCATCAAAGTTGTCATTTCCATTATATTTCACAAGTGATAATAATTTTTAGTGTCAATATCACTTACTCTGCAAATTATAGAACCATCATTCTTAACATCATGTTGAGCTTAACAATCACATCTACCCTAGTTGATGTTCTAAGTGATGAGTGGCGAGGTACCCCTACACTCAACCATATGAATACGAGTGTAACACATGCGATCTGGTCGAACTCCGTAGACTAACTGCCTACATGCCTCATGGAACACTTAAGGTTAATTATTCGTTGTCTTCCTAGACTTGTAGTTGTCATGGTGTATGGTTAAGTAAGCCTGAGGTATATGATTTTTATGTATTTTTTGGTTTTATCTCATATGCTAGTGAGGTGAAGGGTTGAAGAGACTAATTGACTAACTTTAACTAACTAACTAAGTCTAAATTAACCTAGCATCAGCATCTGTTCCCACTTACCATTCACACCCTGAACCAATGCAACCGTGGTTACCAAACGCTAGTCATTGCTAGGATCACCACGCGTAATGCATGTGCTCGAAGCAGTCATACTGAGGCACTTAACTAGGAGAGAAGGGTTGAGTGAGATTTAATAACTAATAAAGCATTTAAATNATACACTAATATGTGTTCAGGTACAATATCTACTTGAATAAAGATCCGTTCACTTTGTGGCTCCTACTATGGGCACATGGAAAATATTCTATCTCTAGAGAGGTAAAATTGCCATAATTTCCCTAAGGGTCTAGATCTAGATGAAAAACACTGGAGAGCCACCTCTTATTTATAGACTTGGCGGTGCACCGCGATATCGTAGGGGACGACGTGATATCGTGTACACGATATCGCATGGGATGCGATATCACATACCGTGTCCCATCACTAAGAAATAACCTTACAACATCATCATCATCAGCATTAGTTTCCAACACATTTTGAACATTGATAGTTCAAGTAACATTATAATGTTAGCATTAGTATTACCATTATTGTCATTAGACACATCAATAATCTTTGTCCAATCAACTTGTCATTAATGAGGCCAAAATTTTCAATCATTCTTTGGACTATAAATAGCTAGCATCCCTTCTCATTTTGGGGCCTATTTCCAAGAGAGAAGAATAAATTTTCCACCTTGAAGAGCTTCATCCAATGTTATTGGAAGACTAGCATCCTTAGCATTAGTCATCTTCAATCATCCCTCACTAGATCTACCATCACCTTAAGCATAGGGTAATCTTGGAGCTTGAAGTAAGTTACTTTCAAAAGCAACACCTGATGTCATCATCTAGCTAAAGTGACATCACTTTAACATCACAACCAAAGCTATATCAACTTTGTTAGATTATCCTGTAATAGCTTGAATTACTTCCTTAGCTATAATCACCTCCATCATCTCCATTATTCTAAGAGTAAAACACATTATTTCAAAGATTTTCATTTTTTGTTTACTCTTTATATTAGAATCCTTTCCTAAGTCATCTTGCTTCCAATGTGAGAACCCATTATAATGAACATTAGTATTTTGTTTGTTGATTATTAAAGGAAGAGACTATCTATCCCTTTGTTTAATCTTTTATTTTCTTGGTATATCATTTTCCTTTAATGCTAGTAATTTAATTATTACATCCATCTACCTTTCACTTGATTTTCATTTGTCTGTTGTTGTTGTTTCTCATCTTGTGTATCACCCCTATCTTGGATTCCTTTTGATCCTAATATGTATATGTGGTCTAATCCTTGTGCATGTATGATTACCTTGTGTATGGTTGTGTTGTTTCCTTATTGATGATAATTATGTGGGATTCCTTTGATATAGGTTTTCTAGAAAGGCAATGATATGTTATGGGATGATGGACTATGTGGAAGTTTTTATGTTTTATAATGTATGTTTTATATTGTAATGATGGTTAGGTATTTTATCATTATAAATTCAATTTCATATTTTTGCATTGTTATTATTATTATTATGTTGTGGAATAAGTCCTCTTATGTAATGTTAGATGGTCTATCTTTAAATTGTTTTCATTATATTGATAATAACTCCATTGTTTCTTCTTTTCTTAGGCTAACTTATGTGTGCTTACTATAGCCTACTTTGCTATTAGGCAACAATGTATCATTTCCTCATAATTTTTGGTGATATGAAGAGAATTATTAAGAGTTTTTGGGTTACTAATAAGATGAATTTTTTAACAGCTACAATATCAAGTATTCGATATTGGAATTGTAATANATTTATATTAAATGAAATGAATACAACTAATCTTGAGCACTTAAGTGTGATTGCTTGGTACACCCAATAGTAGTTCACTTGGTATCCCAATGGTAGTTACAAAAAGCCCAAGGTGTGTACAAAAGATTAAGAATGAATACTCATCGCACTAGGCTAAACTAGGTTCATTATTTGTTTTACTTAGATTGGAATTCACCTTTATATTTATCATGTATACTAGGAGCCAAATGGTCCAAACAACATCACTTATCTCATACCTCACGGAGAGCTAAACCATACAGTCAAATTTCACTAGCTCCACATGGGAAGATGAAGATCATGAACTTAAACCAATTACTAGCATAATCACATTACCTCATCGATGGATTATGATATGATCACACATGAAATTCTTGTGACTTGTATGGTTAGGTGTTGGATTACATCGTTGCTTATCATTGGTGCTACTATTGGGGACAAGTCAATGTATGATTAGTAATTTATTTCACAAAGTTTGTTGTATCAGAACTCAACATTAACATTCATAACTCTATACTTAAATAAATGTCTCAAACCACAACATGGCTTCAAGAAAGGATACATTATCTCCTACCAAGGAACTACAAATAAGTAGTGATAGAATTGAAGAAGAAGAAGACTAGAGTATGCCAATGCAGACAAGGATCTCATATGCTCATTACAATCCTTATTATCCTGATTTCACCTTCATCTTTCATTAGGATGGTCAATTAAGTTGGAGAGATCTTCAAGGGAACATTATTCTAGCACCAAAACGTTTAGCATCCATCATGCTTCAAATTTCTCTCAAGGGGATGAAACTAAGTGAGGAACTTGGAGGGTATCATGTTACCAAATACATGACCAAACCCTACTAGCCTACTCAAGAGTAGTTAGGAAGAGACAAATTCATGGAGACCAATCATGATTAGAATAAAGGAAAGAAGGTCAACTCTCCTATTTTCTTGGAAGATCTTGATGGAGATGAATTCATAGGTGAACAACTTCACCAAAACCATGTCTGGTCACAAACACCTATCATCCAATTGGAGGAACCTATCAAGCATCAATCACACTCTGACTTAGTAGAGGCCATTAGAATGAAGGTATAAGACTCAAGGCACAAGTAGGACTCAAGGCCAAGAATTCCTACTAGATCTTACAAAGAAGAACATCAAATTCATAGAAGGAGAATAAGACAACACCATTCTCCTACTACCTCATTTACATCCTTAAGATCATCAGAGGACTCTAACAGAAGGAGGCAAAGGTACAAGGACCATGACAAGGCAAGAAGAAGGAATCATAACTGTTATGACTATTATTCAAGACATTTTGATTTAGAAGATGAAGAGTACAAATGGAGAACATGTAGTGATTGAAGAGATCATGAAAGGGATCAGTATAGAATGGGGCATTACTACAACCAAGCGCATGAACCTAATCGAGATGATGAACCCTTGATGGATACTCAAAGCATGATTAAGATATAGGAAGTTGTACATATTCTCACTAGGCACATGAGGGATAGCCATATCAAATAGCTTGATATGAATAACATACTAAGATTTGGAGGTGGTTATAATGCTAATTCATAACATCATCTCTAAGCTTTTCATGATGCATGTGCCATAAAGAACATTGAAAGTGACTGGTAGAAGTTGAAGTTGTTCCCAAGAATACTTGTGAAAGAGGCAGAAAGCTAGTATATATTTGTTAAACCTAAATTAATCAAAATATGGACTACCATGCTAGAGATCTTCAATGATAAGTATTAAACCTACTCACAGGTGTCTAACCTAAGAAAAAAAATCCAAGGATGGAAACAAGGGATTCATGAAACCCTTGATGCAACAATGGGTAGATAGTACTCACTACTACATAGATTCCCAAGCCATGGATTTTCACAAAAGAAACAACTAAGGCACATTGTAGATGCATTAAAAAACAAAACCAGAGAGATACTTGGGATTTATGCCCAAGGTAGATTATCTGAAATGACTTCCCATCGCATCCAAAGATTAATTGATCAAGTGGCAAAGGAAAAAGGTGAGTTAAGAAAGTAAGAATTAGCTAAGGAGTATAATCAATATCCATCAATTAAAAAGTGATATGCATGATTGTGATACCTAGGAAGAGGACACTTTGGATCAGGCAATCCAAAGAAAACTCTACCAATCCAAAAATCTATCACCAATGTAACAACACAAGTAGCAAAGATATGGGACTTAGTTGATGAGAGATGTTCCATAGCCTTAAAAATCATGGAGGAGAGAATAGAGAAAGCCTTTGGAAAAGGAAAAGAAAAGAAAAAGAAGAAATATTTTAGATGAAAAGGCAAAGTGGCTACGGTGGTTAAGTGTTCAGACACCATCTCCACTAATGAAGAAGGATGTACCATGTGTCAGTACGAACATCCCAAGGGATGTTGCCTAGTAATGCAATATTTATAGGAAATGGGGGCATATGCACTCAATCCTAAATTTGTTAAGAAAAAATGCTCAAAAGGTTAACTTATCCTCAAGGTAACTACAGACAGAACTTCCAACCAACATACCATCCTAGTGGAGCTTTGCCATAACCACAAGAGTAGTATGACTAGTAATGGTAATAATTCCAATCATGGGCTATGCCACCACCTTTCCAATAGTATCCATATAGGTAGCTAAATCCTTATGGATACTACATCCAACATCCAATCTTTCCTAGAAACACTATTTTCCAGACTCCACAATACTACCCCACTAAGTATCATAGACCTACATCAACAAGGATAGATCCAAACTCATACTTGCATCCACAAACAGCTAGTCCTCCAAATCAACACTTGAATCCTCTACCACCAGTGCTACATCCTATTATGTAAGCAGAATTACCATCATAACTATAGCATAAGAGTGCAACAAGGGTGGTTAGTACACAATAGGAGGTGATCACATATGAATCCCAAACCAAAAAATGATCGTTCTTCCCAATGAGTCTAGAAAAGATTGGACTGATGGGGATCACATCTACTTCCACCCCATCTAGATCCAATTCTTCTCAACACAAAAAGCTTTCATCTTTGTCAAATTCAAATGTTAAAACTGTCATGCTTACTTGGACAATCATGCATTGGATTAATGCAAGGGCTCTCCCACATAAGAAAACTAATCCAGGAAGTTCCTTAGTTTACCTCTAGATAGAAAGAAAAAAACCATGTAAAGCTCTACTTGATTCTAGGTCAGGGGTGAACCTAATCTCATAGGATATGTATTACACCTAGAATCTATTGCCCCTAAAAAAGAGAAACATCTAGTTAGAGCTTATAGACCAATTAATCACGATTTCATTAGGATAATGTGATTGCCACCATCAATGGCTAGTGCTACCCTACCGATTTTCTAGTTATTCATGTGGGGAAAATAAGGGAAAGTTTCCAATTATTATGTGAAGAGCTTGGCTTAGCACTATTAATGCTAACCTTGGAATTCATGACATGTCCTTGGAAATTTCCAAGGAAGATGAAGCTAGCATTATCCAAAGATGAAGAGTTCCATGTATCGCATATAATAATAATGGATGCAATTTCATGCAAAAAATATGGGCTATCATACGAGAGGATACCGAAACATGCAAAAAATGTCTAGAAGAGATATGTGTGAAGAAATGTTTATATGTAGTGACCACATAGCAGGAAGGCACACAATGGCTGGTGACAAATGAGGAGACTGAATCAAATGAATACATGGAACCAGAAGAACAAATTGTAAGTGCCTATGTTAAAGAAACTAGTAAGTTAGAGCAATTTAAGGAAAGGCAGTTCTACCCACAAGTAAATCAAAAAGAAGAGATAGACTAGGGACACTTGGAGATCCCAAACACTCTAGAACCAAAACCATTAGAACTGAAGGCCCTATCGGCCACATTAGAATATGTGTTTTTAAACAACAAAAAATCAGTAATAATCAACACCACTTTAAGGGAAGAACAAAAAAGGAAGTTGCTAGCAGTGATAAATAGATGGTCCATAGCCTTTTCTTGGTCTTATGAAGATTTCACAAGAATTGATCCATAAATTTGCTAACACCAAATATAATCCAAAACTCAAAGAAGTAGTTAAGAAAGAGTTGGAAAAATTGCTAAAGGCATGATTCATCTATTCCATTATGAATAGCAAATGGGCCAACCCCTTAGTGATTGTTCCAAAGAAGGAGGACATATGGTGAGTCTACATTAACTTCCGAACATTAAATGTTACTACATTCAAGGATCACTTCCCTTTGTCATTTGTTGATCAGGTCCTAGACACCGTTGTAGGGCATGAATATTACAATTTTCTAGATGGATACAGTGGGTGTAATCAGATCCACATTGCACTAGAAGACTAGGAGAAAACAATGTTCACCAGTTCATGGGGAACATTTGCCTATAAGTAGATGCCCTTCAATCTTTGCAATGCACTTCTAGAGATTAGTATTAATCATCTTCCAAAAGCAAATTGGAAATGGCATACAAGTATTTATGGAAATGACCCTAATATGTATATGTGGTCTAATCGTTGTGCATGTATGATTAGCTTATCTATGATTGTGTTGTTTCCTTATTGATGATAATTATGTAGGGTTCCTTTGATATAGTTTTGTTAGCGAGGCAATGATATGTTGTGGGATGATGGACTATGTGGAAGTTTTTATGTTTTATAATGTATGTTTTGTATTGTAATGATGGTTAGGTATTTTATCATTATAAATTCAATTTCATATTGTTACATTGTTATTGTTATTGTTATTATTATGTTGCCGTATAAGTCCTCTTACGTAATGTTAGATGATCTATCTTTAGATGATTTCCACCATATTGATAACAACTCCATTGTTTCTTCTTTTCTTGGGTTGGCTTATGTGTGCTTACTATAGACTACTTTGCTATCAAGTAATAATGTGTCATTTCATCATAATTTTTGGTGATATGAAGAGCATTGTTAAGAGTTTGTGGGTTACTAATAAAATGAATTTTTTGATAGCTACAATATCAAAGCTATGATATCACATACCCGATATCCGAGCACAAGCTATGACATTGGATATCTAATATTGCAAAACACATGCCTGCCTATAAATACGACACTTAGGTACATGGTCCAACATACAATTTCATCCATCCTAACCAAAACTCTTTCAATTTGTTTTCATGAATTTAGACTCAGCAACTAGAAGTATGAATTCCTGTAGTATAGTGTGAACTAGTGAATGACATCTTTATTCAAGCATCTTGTACTTAGGCACAAGTGTAACTAGAAACAAAGATCGAGCTATTTTCCACTATTGTAGCATTCTCCTAGATTTACTATTTACACTTAGAATAATTTTCCTACTATCTCCTAGCTTAATGATTTACTTTTCTAAAGCACTTTACTTTTACATGTTCATATTAAGTGGAATGGGTATGACTAATCTCGAGCACTTAAGTGTAATTGCTTGGTAACCCACTAGTGCTATTGCTTGGTACACCTAGTAATAGTACACTTGGTATCCCAATGGTAGTTACATGAAGCCCAACGTGTGTATAGAAGACTAGAAACAAATACTCATTGCACTAGGCTAGACTAGATTCATTATTCGTTTTACTTAGTCTAGAATTCACCTTTATATTCATCATGTATACTGGAGCCAAATGGGCCAAAAAATATCACTTATCTCATACCTCATAGAGAGCTAAACCATATAGTCAGATTTTACTAACTGCATGTGGGAAGATGATGATCATGAACTTAAAACCAATTACTCACATAATCACATTACCTCATCCATGGATTACAATCTAGTTGTGCATGAAATGCCTATGATTTGTATGGTTGGGTGTTGGATTACTCCATCACTCATCAATTATGAAACTTAGTTCTCAATCACAAGATAAATAAAAATTCATTTACAAATCTTCTAGCCAAGTTAAGGTCATCTCTTTGGGATAAGTGCTCAATCAAGGAACAAAATTCCTTATAATAATCATCTACTACTCTTCTACCTAACCTTAGATAGTATAACCACATTTTTCTATCTTTGATAAAAGATTTAGGAGTAAATTTCTTTATATACTAAAGAAAAAAATTCATTTCATGTAGAGTTATAGCTTTATGAACTTCATTTCATCATGAAGCTACTTATCCTTTGAGATAAAAAGATGCTAATTGTAGTGTTTCATTTTCATTAGCATTCTTTATGGTGAAATAGTTCTAGATCTTCTTAATCCATTCCTTAACTTTACGAGAAGTATTAGATTCTTTGAATAGAATCTTCTTGGCATGAATTTGAGCCAAGGGTTCATAGTAATTTCCATGAAAAAGTTCATCTCTTAGCCTTGCATCATGATAATAATTTTTTTTTTCAATGACAAAGTCTAGTCAATTTAGCCAATTTTATTTATTTATTTTTATGACAATGTTTAGCAAACTAGTAATTGGCCTCTCAACAAAAACAAGTATAATAGCACACTAGGAATATAAAAATAGTTAAAAATAGTTTCAAATTCAATATCATATTATTTTTGTCTCTTTACTTAACGTAATTTATTAAGTTTGATTTCAAAAAAATTAAGAACATAAGGTATAAACTAATAAATAGCTTCAACTTCTAAGAATATCATTTCTAGTTAATGCATGAAGCATAATATCATATTAGTTTTATCTATTCACTTTTAATTTTCTAAATAAAAAGCTATTTATTAAAGTTAATGTGAAGGTAATTTGAGCCTCTCATAGCCAAAGAGAACATCATATCCCAAAACATGGCACACAATGAAGGGAAATGAGAATGCCATGAACTATGCTTACAAACTATAAGATACATAGATTTTGTTATTTCAAGAATCAAATATGTCTATACACTAGGATAAGGATCAAAAGTTAGACAATAATCAACCAAGAAACCAGGGATAAGCTTTAACTAGAAACAAATACTTTCCTTCCATTCATTTGCAAGTCTTTCAAAAATTGTATTTCGAAGTATCCCATGCATACATTGCAAACATTACCCTTCCTTGTCTAGCTTTTTCAAATCGAAAACGAAGATAACCAAAAGCTGTATAATTGAGCTGAAATTTTATTACATAGACTCTTTTGGTCAGTTGTATAGTATAAATATATATATAATAAGCTTTGAATTTGCAACTATAATATTTCATCTATGTTTAATATGTTCAAATGTAAGAAAATGTGGGCTATTGGAAGCTAAAATAATTAAAATAGAGGTACACCTTAAGATAAATAGAAGTCTGATGAGCGGCAAGGTACCCCTACCCCCAACCATACGAATCATAGAGAATTCACGCACAATCTAGTTCAATTTCATGGACTTTATACTTTCTAGTGCACTAGTCTTCTAGGAAGTGAACCTTGCCCTAAGGTCATTCATTATCTTCCCAATTACACTTGTGAAGCACGTGGTATGGTTAAGTGTAATTGAGGCATATGATTTTTATAGTTTTATATTTTATAGTCTTGGTGCTTGAATAGAGATAAAGAAAAGGGAATTTAATGGTTAATTTAATGTAACTAACCTATTAGCCTCTAGCTAATCCTAATATAACTATCCGGTCCCACTTTCTGTACATGTCCTAAACCCACGTATCCACTACTGGGTTACTGAGCGCTATGCTACTGGGCATACCAAGTAATAATGCTACTGGGATTACCAAGAAAATGCATGTTATGCTCAAAGTGGTCATACTTATGTATTTAATCTACCTAACTTATCTTGCTCAATTATCTTAATTAGCTTAATTACTAGAAAACATTGAATAAGTAATTGAAAACATTAAAGGCATAAATGAAATATTTAATCTATCCATAATGCTGCAAGGTTTATCAAAAATCTTATCTTTATCGTTGCACATACTATCATGCTTAGTTACAACAATGCTTGAATAAAGATCCATACACTTAATGACTCCTATTGCGAGCACTTGGGAAAAATATTCTAATTTTTGAATAGAAAAACTATAAGAGCTCTACTACTACCATGAGAATTGATGCCATAAATGTGACTAATGGCTTGTATTTATAGACTAGGACAATCCCCTACATCGACAGGGCCATGTTGATGCAATTAACTGCATCAACAAGGCCTCATTGATGCAACAAACTACATCAATGGGGCCTTTTCGATGATGCCCAGTCGATGTGACAAACCAAAACTCATCATACCCCCATGACTAAATGAAAATTTATCCTCAAGTTCTTTACAAAATTGGGAAGGTACGGAATTATTGATTGACTTTGACATAATAAAACAAAATAAGACAAAATGGACATAATAACTAAGTGCCAAGTGTACAAATCAACACATTACAAAAATTGTGGCATTCATGACACAAAATTCAATACCATGACATGATTCTTCAATACTAGACAACACGTTCTTTGATGGTGTGAAGTTGATGGAGAAGATCAGGCAATCCTAGGCGATGGTGACTCTTGAGGTTTTGAGGGACCTTCACTAGCTTCAGGCACATGTGGTAGCAAAGGTGGCTATGGTTGTCCTGCTATTGTTACTACTTTAGGTGGAAGGCGAAAAGCATCCAATAATTCCTTCATTTTCTCTTATTTACTCTTAGGATCATTCACGGTCCACATTGCTTGGCCGATGTGGGCTAGGGTTGGAACATCCCAAGGATAAGGAAAAATGGGAAAGAGCTCCTTCACATTGATGAACCAAGTTGCAAATTATTGGTGCTCAATGTTGAATGCTCAAAGTGTCTCCTACAACACTTGGTAGTCATTCATTCTTTTAGTGAGGTTCTCTACAATTGATCTTTAGTCAGTGAATTTGTTCTTGAGAACCTCAAGTTTAGCATTAGCAACTACAAGCTTTTGCTTGGTGTCTTTATGGGTCTTGAACTTGGCCTCATACAACAAGTATGAGTTGGCCATTTGCTTTTTAAGTTCATATTGTGGCTGTCTAGTAGTTAGCATTATCAAGTTTGCATAACAAAGATTGGATAGCTTCATGTACTCTATCATCTCTTGAATTTGCAACTCCTTCATGCGAATTTCTACCCTATTGTAGACATCAATCCCATCGAAGATGGGTTGCCACAATTCTTTACCTTGTTGGAGTTACTGGTGGGCCTCATTAATGTTTGCCTTCTCTAGTTGGATTTGATTTTCATTCACCTCCTTTTATAGGCCAACTTGGTCTTTGTAATGATTTTTAACTTTCTCAAATTTTAGAGCCTTGTTCTTCTAGGTAGTAATCTTAGTAGTTGAATTTTGGCATAAGGTGTAGACCTCCTTCATGAAGTGGTTATGATTTTTCATTGCTAATATCCTCAATTTTGTGTTTGCCTTAGCGAGTTTCTCCTACTATTAATCGATAAATTCTCTAACTATTGTTTTTGTGCATTAACGTTTTGCAGGTGATGATTTTCTAAAGTTAAGATCTCATTTTCTTGGCAAGATTGCATCAAGTCCCTTCATACTAAATGAGTTGCAACTTCTACTATGGACTAATTCAAAATCACCATTACCATTTTTGCCTCAACCTACTTAAGCTATTCTCGAAGCTATTGAAAAGCTTCATCCTGTGTTAATGTAGACTTGATAAGAGTAGGGTCATTAATTTGGGCACACAATTTGACAACTTTTGTAGCCAAGTTTTGATTATGTGCTTGAGTTGTTTCAAGTTACCCTTCCAAGATGAGGCACTTGCCCTTTGCCTCAAGTAGCTCTAACTAGGTTACAGTGATGGTATCTAGAAAATTAAAGATATCCAGAATTGGTTGCCTAGTTCCCACTAGTCAATCCAATAGTTCCTCATGTTGGGCTGCACTTAATCTTCCACTAATTATCCCTATGGATGTTTGCACATCTCTTAGTGTAGAAACATCTAGTTCAAGGGTTGTAGGTGCATTTAATGCCTCAACAACTCAATCAGCAACAATCTCTGTAGCTATATCTTATCCCTGGTGCTAGATCACCAATACAATTGCCTTCTCACCCTCCTCTAAGCACACTGAAAAAGAAGTGACATTCCCAAAGATTTTTGGGAATAAATTGTGTTGAGAGAGAGACACCATCACCTCTCAGGCTCTTGGATTTGACCTCGAAAGCACCCACATT
>MNCI01007408.1:511738-537124 GCA_015680685.1 Gnetum montanum
AAGCACTTTTCTATCTCTAGGTAGATTAGTTGTGGAAGATTTGCTGGAAATTTACCACTTAAAGTGGAGCATGCTTGGGTGGAGAAGGCTGTCACCTTATTGGGTTTTACCATTGGTTTAAGGTGGTAAGCCACTATCTTAAAATAAACTCGCTCTGCCACTATGCGCATGCCAAACTCCTTGTAGTCAACCCTATAACACCATTGCGTCCACTCATTCTTTGCTCCAGGGTCACCTTGTATTAACAACTCTACCAAGTGTGTTCTTGTGTTTAGTAGCCCAAGGACTTGTGTAATGGCCTCCACTAAGTAGGACACTTGGATGTCCTTGATTTTCATAGCAGATCCTTCTTTCCTGTTATTCCAAAAGAGACACGTTTCTCCCATGTACCATTCCCCACTAGGAGTGATGATTGGCCACATGGGAAAGGCTTGCAGTTGAGTTCTAACATCTTCTAGAGCCCATTCAAGGAATGGTTCAAAATTCAATTTTTGGAGAACTAAGCATTGGACCTCATATCTTCCAATTATGTTAAGACAGGCCTGTGTGAGTGTGACTTCTAGTCTAGGTATAGGGCCTGGCACTTTGCCTCACTATGAATGTTCAGCCTCTTCAGGAATCTATCAAATAGATTCCACCTTAGCCTTATCTTTGAGAGGTCCTATTGCATGGGTTGCCTCAACTTGTTCTTATCCATGTTCTTGTTTCCTCTTCCTCTTCTAGGTTGCTTCTCCCATTCTTATGATGGTCCCTCCTCCTGTGGTCTCTTTGATCTTGGTGCCATTTGTAATCACACAGAACAACGAAATAGTAATTATTATGTAACTTAGAATGACTAGAATACCTTGTCTCATGAGGGAGTTACATTTGGCTAAGGTGTAATTATGGTTGGATAGATTAAGTAGTTAATTATTAATTTAATCTTTGGTTTACCAAAGTTGTTGGAAGGGTTAAATTCTTAAAAATTAATGATTTAATAGCATTTATCACTTAATCCTTTAGGGGAGTTAGAAAAAATTTCTAAAAAATTATCATCAAAACCTTGGTGTTTGCTACCCCAACAACTAAGAGCTTACCTTTAGTAATTGCAAGATCAAAGAACGAGATGATTTGAATAAATGTTATGAGAGTTATAGGTTGGGGAAGGTTTTGGGCTCTGAAAATTGCAAAAACTCCTGGAGCATTATGGGCCAAATGTGAAAAATTCCTAAGTATTTTATGGTATTTATAGTATTTTTGTATTGTGTTGATGGGGCCTTGTTGATGCAATTGTTGACCACAATTGACTTTTGTTGACTTGGTCAAAACTTGAAATTTACAAAGAGATTTTGAACAAAATTAGGGTCAAATGGAAGCCCAAACAACCTCAAACATCATAAAAATGTGAGAAGAGAGTGTTGAAGTCCCAAAAATTAAGAAATTAGAAAAAATGATTAAATGGGATGGAACATGAGAGTGCAAGGAGCATAGAGTGGTGTGCACAATGGAATATGTGAAAGATAGGATTGTAACAATGCCTAAGGTAAGGAACTTAACTAACTAGACCAAGAGATATGCAAGTGGGTCCTCTCCATAGTAGGAATTTGCCCTTATTGCCCTTACATAACCCTAACTAAGGAGTCTGTGGGCCCCATAGTTGATTAATGGTTATGAAAAGTTAAGGACCAACCAAAAAGAATCTATCCAAGAATTCCAACACATCAAACTAGGACATCAAGCATAATATAAAAACTAGCAATGAGGTGAGTTATGGTAGCATAGATGGATGACAAAGAAGGTTAAATGGAATCCCGAATTGAGGTCGTATGAAGTCCCTTATGGAATATGTGTTTAAAATGACCTAAGAAGATCCATCCTTAGTCCAAACCAAAACTAGCCTCTTTCAGTGACTTCGCATTGCCACTCCAAGATTGATTGACCCACTCAAGATACAAGGGTGCTCTCATAAAATAACAACCATTTCAAAAAGAGAAGAAAAGAGAATTAGGAAGTGAGAGAGAGAGAGAAAGAGGGCCTTAGTTAGAGGGGACCATCAGGCATGGGTGCATGTCTTTCTAGTCCCATAACCAGTGTTTGTAGCTCATTTATTTATCTAAGGGGTGTGCTTTAAATTTCCATCATGTTTTTTTTTTTTTGTGAAATTGGAACCACGCCATGCAATGACTTATTCATTTATTATGTCTAAGGGGTGTGCTTTGAATTCCCATCATTTTTTCCTTTTTTTTTTCTTTTTCAAAAGGAAACCACACCATGCAAAGACTTTATTTGTCTTCCTAGTAGTGGTTGGGATGAAATGGTAAGAAGTTCATGAAAAACACCCAATCACTCAAGTAAGCAAAAGAGTACAAGAATTATTGAGTCCTCTTGAAGTCACACCCTCTACAAACCTTTGAATCTTTAACAATTTTGGAACTACCGAGGTCACTAATTCATTAAAATTTTTGTTAATGGAAGGGACCTCAACTCCCAAAACAAGGAAAATCATAGAGTTTATTGGGTGGGTGGATGACATGGACTCACTACTTGTTCCATGAAAAATCAACCACATCATAGTTATTAGACATCAAAATTCAAAAATAAAAACCAAACATTGACAATCACAACATTAAGCACAAACCATCATTGATAAACAACAACAGTGGCACTGTGTCCTGTAACAATAAAGCACTTTTATTGGAAAAAATAATGAAAATTCACACTTAAACAAAAGAAAGTAAAATATATAAGAAAATGTAAAATAATTAAGAAAATTTCAAAGGTACTAATAATGGTGCAAAATTGGGAAAAATTTGAAAATCAAAATTTATAAAATAAATAACTTGTAAAATCAAAAATGTGGAAAATAAAAAAAAGTAGAAAAATTGAGAAGCCATATGGATCATTAGCACAGATGGCCATCTGCCCCACAACTAAGTTGGAAGGAGGAGATTCGAAAGATGGAATGTGGTTTCCCATCCATCAAGGTGGTAGTTGCACTAGCTTGTCTTGGCTCTAGGAAAGGTTTCATTTGTTGGATGTTCACCAACTAGTTTTTATCTAGACTTTTAGGCTTGTAAATTAACATGGCCCTAGAGGAAAAGGTTTGATCAATTATATAAGGTCCCTCCCACAACCTTTGATATTTTGTCTTATGGGGTACATGTGTGGGGTTCCAATAGAGAACCTTGTCACCTAGTTGAAATGTTACTTTTCATATTTTGAGGTCCTGACGTTTCTTGTTGAATGCCTTGTGCACCTCATTCAAAGATAGGACCACCAATAGATTTTCATCTAGCACATTTGGGTTGATCAATCTTTCTTTCTATGCTAGAATTAGGTCAAGATCCAGATCATAGGCTGTTGAGAGTGTACAAAGCTTGGATTGGATTAGGAGCATTGGAAGTTTTCTGTACACTAACTCATAGGGAAAGTAGCCAATAGGGAGCTTTCATATTGAGCAATAGGCCCAGAGAGCATCATTGAGTTTGGTGCTCCAATCTCTTCTATATTTGCTTATGGTTCTTATTAAGATCTTTGTGATCTCCTAGTTAGTTACCTCTTCTTGAACATTGGCTTGGGGATGGTAGGGTGTTGTTATTTTATGTTCAACCCCCAAGTATTGCATCAATTCTCTAAAAGTGGCACTTGTGAAATGAGTTCCATTGTCAGAAATTAGTGCACGTGGCATGCCAAACCTATTAACATTTTGTTGTATAAATCTAGCAGCGGTGGATGATGTACAATCAATAATGACTACTGCTTATTCTCATTTTGTGTAGTAGTCGACTACTACGATGATATACACCTTTTCATTGGACATGGATGTGATGGAACCCATGAAGTCAATTCCCCATATGTCAAAAGGCTCCAATGGTTGAATCCACTATTGAGAACCTTCCATTTGAGTGGTTATCCCACCATCTCATTGACAACATTCACAAGATTGGACAAACTAGTGGACATCCCTAAAGATTGTAGGCCAATAGTATCCTGCCATCAAGATTTTTATGGTCATGTGTCTCCTTGCATAGTGGCCTCTATGAGGCCCTTCATCAGCATCTTAGAGAACACATAGTTGATCTTCATCAAGGACACACCAACAAATTAGGCCATCAATGCACACCTTGTAGAGGTGTTCATTGATTTCTATGAAGTATTGGTCTGATGAAGAAATTGTTGCTTCTTTCTAAAGTTAAGATCTTGTGGCATCTCTTGAGTGAGAACATAGGTGAGGATGCCATTGTACCATGTTGTTTTTATAGGCATTTGGTCATTTATTGCTCCTATAAAGAGGAGCTTGTCTAGAAATTGATCATAGAGTGGGCTCTCCTCCTCTTTATTATCCCATCTTAAGCAAGAGAGATGGTCAATGACCACATTCTTGGTCCCTTTTTGATCTACCATTGTGAGATCAAATTCCTACAAGATCATAAGCCACCATATGATATAAAGGTTCACCATTGGCTTGGTCATGAGGAAGGGGATCACACTATGGTCCATGTGTATAAATACTTTATAGTCAAGCACATAGTGCCTAAAATTTTCAAGAGCATACACCACTACCATTAGTTCTTTCTTCATGGTGGTGTAATTTAATTGTGCTCCCACAATGCTTCAGCTCGCATAGTGGATGTAGTATGGGTGTTTCTTATCATCCAACTACATGAACATAGCTCCCAAGGCATAGTTAGATGCATCCATCATGATGTTGAATGGTTTGGACCAATATGGTACCCATAGAATTGGTTTTGTACGAGTTTCTCCTTTAACTATTGGAATTCTTATTCACATTCTTTGGTCCAAATGAAAGGTTCATCTTTCTTTGTAAGCTCTACCAACAATTTTTTAATCTTAAAGAAATTCTCTATGAATCAGTAGTAGTAGCCAGTGTGTCCAAGGAATGACCGAACATCTTTAATGATTTTTGATTGATGGGTTATTCCTTGGATGACCCTTATTTTCTCAGGGTCTACCTCAATCCCTTTTTGAGTGATTTTATGCCCCAGTATAATGCCTTCTTGGACCATGATGTGGCTCTTTTGCCAGTTGAGTTGTAGATTTATTTCCACACATCTTTTTAATACTTGCTCAAGGCACTCAAAGGCTTACTCAAATGTAGCTCCATAGGTGGAGTCATCCATGAAGACTTCCACATCACTACTGATCTGTTGCTGGAAGATGCTAAGGACCAGGTGTTGAAATGTTATAGGAGCACTGCATAAAGCAAATGACATCTTACAATATGAAAAAGTTTCACAAGGACTTGCGAATGTTGTCTTGGCTTGATCTTCTAGCACAATTTGGATTTGGTTATAGCCACTATAACCATCCAAGAAGCTATAATAGCAATGCTCGGAGATAGTGTCCAATGCTTGGTTCACAAATGGCAATGGAAAATGATCTTTAAATGTTTCCATGTTCAACAGCCTAAAGTTGATGTAGACCCTCCACTTGCCACCTTTCTTTGACATGATTACTAGTGGGCTAATCCACTCACTATTTGCAATGGGATAGATAAACCCCACCTTGAGGAGTTGCTCTATTTCCTCCTTAATGATCTACTTCAATTTGGGGTTCAGTTGTCTCTACGGTTGCCTTCTTGGCTTCATGGACGGGTTGGTTTAGATGCAATGCTAACATATCCATGGATCAATTCTAGTTAGCTCAAGATATAACCAAGAAAAAGGCTATTAACCATTTGTTAACCACCTCTAACAACCTTTCTTTGGTTTAGGAGTAAGTTTGGCATTGATTTTGATCGACTTACCATTATTTACGAATGCATAATCCATGTCAATTGGTAGAGTTTTCAACTCTAGGGGCTCTTACTTGAAGTTATCAGGGATTTCCAACTCTCCACAATAAGTATCATCATCTTCATCATTAGAGAGTTCGTGATGAACTTTTTCAAGTTCATCCATGCCTTTAACATAAGCACATGTTAGGCTTTCAATTAGTTCCATACATAATGTGCTTCTTTTCGAGTTAGCTGTCAACCACTAGGTGCTCTCCTATTTTGTGGCTACTACATACAAACACCATTGAATATCTATTTCTTGTGCACACTGATTGCATGCTTTAATGTATGTACTTTTGATGGACTAAATCTTTTGCACACAATTGCACCCATAATCATTGTATGTGATGCATGGAATACGCTTCTTCTCCAACCATCCAAATTCATTTTCCTTGGAGATTTTGAAGGAGAGGTTCCTTATGCCCATTCACGCATCAACCATGCTTAATCAAGCTCTTTCCATAATGATGGGGAAGTCACATTTGCAATTCTCAACCTTGATCACTAGAAAATCGATAGGATAGGACCACCCACAAACTGTGATCACAATGTCATCTACTCACCCCAGAGGAAGAGTAATTGATTGGTCTACTAATTCTAAATGATTTTTGCTCTTCCTGAGAAGTGGTAGGTTCCAGGCTTTGTACATGTCATGGGAGATGAGGTTGACACTAGAACCAAAATGAAGAAGAGCCTTGCATGGCTCATGTCCAATGATCTACAGGTAAATGAGTGGAATTTCTAGGTCAGATCATTTCATGGGAAGATGGCTAGCCTTGATCCAATTGGAAACAACATGAGTTAGCATCACAATGTAGATCTGGGGAAGCATTTGGTTTGAAGAGCACTCGAAGGTGTTGGATGCAAAGGATGAGGGTGTTGGAGATGTAGAGTGGCTAGCCACATGAGGTTGTGAGGGTTTAAGAGGACTATTGGGGTCAGAAAAAAGGTCATTTCTTGGATCAATTTTCCAAACCACATGGTTGGAAGGCCAAATGTGAATGTATAGCCCTTGTGGCATTTCGTTGTTGAGGCTATGAAGGGATTTTTCCCTGCATGGATGGAGCAAGAAATAAATAGGTAGAGGGTGGAGGGATGTGTGTAGATGGATGCGAAGGATGGTATGGATATGGGTTCTCCCCCAAGTGGATGATGAATGTGTTTGGTGGTACTCTGGAGTGTAATAGTGATGCTAAAATAAGGTATGAATTGCAGAACTTCTTAGAGAGATGGGTTGTTAAACATAGTACCCGTATGGATCTAGTTACTTGTAAGGATATTGCTACCTTGGCAATGACATTCCCCATAATTGTGGTTAGTGCCACTGTTGGTATTATTCATATGGTTGTGGTGGAGCTCCACTTGGGTAGTAAGTTTGTTGTTGTTGGTGGAACTATCTTGGATTACCTTGAGGACAAGGTAATTGTCTAGCTTCTTGCCTACATCCTAGTTGAGGATTCAATGCATACACCCTGGAATCTTGTAAGTGTGACACCATAGGGCAACATCCCTTTGGATGTTTGTATTGACAAATGTCATAACTAGCATAATCTTAATAGTTTGTCTCCACAACTTTCTCTACGGTACTAGCTTTGTCCTTACCTCTTTGGTAGGCATGTTCAGCTTATTTTCACCTCATGCTGTTACGACCAATATTTTTCTCTTTGGATTCTTTAGCAATCTTCATAGTAGTTTGGAATTTTTTATCCAAAGAATCCCATAATTTATCAACCTTTGCTGAAATATCATAAATAGATTTTTGGATGGGAAAGGTTTTTTTGTTCCCCACTTCATTGAGTGGTGACTCCTCCTCGTCTTTAAATTGAACCTCATGTTTCCTGATGGAAGGGTCCCTATTATACTCTTCCACACTTTCCCTTTTTTGCAACTCACCTTCTTCTTTTGCTACCTACTCTATTAGCTTTAGATTTGATGAGCTCTTAGTTTAGATAGTCTTCCTTGGGCATATGCCCCAAGAGTTCTTCTAGTTTCTATGTTGAGCCCATCTATGATATGGTGAAGTTGTTCCCTTTGAGAATAACCATGGTTAGGGCATTAGTGTAAGAGTGAATAATATCTACCCATAGTGGCATCCAAGGGTTCATGTGTTCCTTATTTCTATCCTTGGATTTGCCTCCTTAGATTAGACACTCTATAGTATATTTGATATTTCTCATTGAATAGCTCCAACATGGTACTCCATCTATGAATAGATTCTAGCTCGAAGGACTGGTACTAGCTTTTAGCTTCCTTGATGAGTGTCCTAGTGAAGAGCTTAAGTTTCTTCCATTCACTTTCTATGTTCTATAAGGCATATGCATCATGGAAATCTTGTAGATGTGTCTATGGATCAAAGTTGTATCTCCCCTCAAATATTTGGATATTATTCATGTCTAAGCACTTGATCCAACTGTATTTCATATGTTTGGTTGGAATTCTAACCACCTTTGCAATGTTAGAAACACTTCTAGTTACCAATATAGGTTCCTCATCATGATTATGTCAATGATGTCGATGATGATTCCTACCACCTTTGCGTTCTTAATGGCCTTGATGCTCATTGTTGTCTTGTTGATCATCCTCATCATGATTATTTCAATGGTGGCTTCTATGAGAACTAGCAAATGAAGAGGAATATTTGGAATCAAATGAAGAGGATGAAGAGGATGAAGAGGAAGGTGGACCACCACTGCTACCGCAGTGGTCACCACCATGATTCCGCTTATTATAACCACCATCCTTAGATCCCTTGCTATTGTGATGTTTGCCCAAGTCCTTGCCTTGACTATCACTTTTTCTCAAACTTGTTTTATGAATAGTTGACCACAAGTTCAAGGTCACACCCTCTTGACCAATAATAGGGGATGGAGAATATTCATGTTGAGAACCTTCGAAGGAAGGATCCTCATTATCATCTTGATCTAGTAGGAATAAGGGATTAGTGAAATGTTTCCCCTTCATAGCCTCATGGTGCTTCTCCTAATGTATATCTCGCTTGCATTGTCATGAAGATTTGGAATGCCCAATTTTTTAAGATTTTGAAACAGCATCTTGAGTACAGATCAATCGGGGGGCAAGACGATGGTGCCCTCCATATCGTGTCATCACAACTATTCATCCTAATGTAGGATGAAGGTGAAGTTCAATACATACTCATCTGGATGAGTATATACCACTTTGCACTCCTACAGGATTAACGATTTGACATCTTCATGCTTGTGAGAAGAAGAAGACATTTTGCAATATGAAATAAAACGTCAATGTGTTTTTATAATTCTATGTATAGCAGAAATGATATTGACCTTGAGGTTCATACAATGATATTAATGGTATTAACTAAACCTAAATAGCACACATTTCAACAAACAAAGTCCCTAGCAACAAGGCCAATGATGAGCAGCAAGGTACCCTTATGCCCAGCCATATGAATCACAGAGCATTCATGCACGATTCAATCGAATTCCATGGACTTTATAGTTTTCAGTGCGCTAGTCTTCTAGGCAATGAACCTTTCCCTAAGGTCATTCATTGTCTTCCCAATTACACTTGTGAAGCACATGGTATGGTTAAGTGTAATTGAGGCATACGATTTTTATAGTTTTATGTTTTATAGTCTTAGTGCTTAAATAGACATAAAGACAAGGTAATTTAATGGCTAATTCAATGTAACTAACCTACTAGCCTCTAGCTAATCCTAACATAAGCATCTAGTCCCACCTTTTGTACATGTCCTGAACCCATGTATCCACTGCTAGGTTACCAAGCGCTACACTACTGGGTGTACCAAGCAATAGTGTTGCTAGGATTACCAAGCAAATACATGTTACGCTTGAAGCAATTGTACTTATGTATTTAATCTATCTAGCTTATCTTGCTCAGTTATCTTAATTAGCTTAATTACTAGAAAACATTGAATAAGTAATTGAAAACATTAAATACATAAATGAAATATTTAATACATCTAGAATGTTGCAAGGTTTATCCAGAAGCTCGTCTTTATTGCTGCACACACTATCGTGCTTAGGTACAACAATGCTTGAATAAAGATCCATACACTCAATGACTCCTGCTACGGGCACTCAAAAAATATATTCTAACTTTTGAATAGACAAACTACAAGATCTTTGCTACTACTATGAGAATTGATGCCATAAATGCAACTAGTGGCTCGTATTTATAGACTGAGATAGATCGCTGCATCAATAGGGCCACGTCAATGCAATTGACTGCGTCAATAGGGCCATGTCAATGCAACAGATTGCTTCGACGAGGCCTCATCGATGGGGCCCAACAAACCAAAACTCATCAAAGTTTATATCTAACTATTACCTAGTAGAATTAAACTTATGACCTAGAGTTACCAAGCCAAGATCCTTACCACTAGGCTAACATCTTAATGTTGCAAATGTAAGAAAATATGGCATTCATCATGCTATTTGTATTGCACAAACATGTATATTCTATATTTAAAAGGAGTTTTGAGCCATCTACCTATATCAATTGTCATTTAAAAATTATGCATTTTTATGTTTATCTTTGGATTGAGATCAGTGTTTAAATAGTTGGGATCTATCAAGTTGACATATTTCAAAAATCAAAATAAATTGGTAAGTTGGAACCAATCAAATTTAAATGTCTAGGTGTTGGAACCCAAAATAACTGAAACGTAAGTACAACCCAAGATTTATAGAAGCTTATAATGTAATGCTACCTAGTAAAATCAAACCTATGACCTAGGTTATTAGGCCAAGACCTGTACCACTAACACCTCATTGTTATGAATCAAATTTAAAAGTCAGAAAAATGACAAAGATCACATCTAAAACCATTAATTTCTTTCTAAAACCTCATTGTTATGAGTTAAATTTAAAAGTCAGAAAAATGACAAAGATCACATCTAAAACCATTAATTTCTTTATAAAATTAAAATTTATTATAAAATTTTTGGGTCAACCAAAATTCTAATCCTATAATTGATCATTAAATTAGTAATCTGTTGCAAGTTGAAAAAGCTATAATTAATAACACAGTAGGTTAAGCCTTGTAGATTAATTGCAAGCTTTTTCATTGTTTTTAATAAGGAATTTCCGAAGATACAAGTAGAAACCAA
The DNA here is from genome assembly GCA_015680685.1 of Gnetum montanum. Taxonomy (NCBI): domain Eukaryota; kingdom Viridiplantae; phylum Streptophyta; class Gnetopsida; order Gnetales; family Gnetaceae; genus Gnetum; species Gnetum montanum. The sequence continues at coordinate 522,625 of MNCI01007408.1, forward strand.
ATCATACATAAATTGAACTTACAATCATTGATGGACTATGTGGGATCAACATTTTCTAATTTTGCAAGAGCATGGACAAACCTAAGGAAAGAGTATTAGTGTTAAACATAATTGGAAAACTTTTACAGAACAACCATACACATTCCTGCAAATAAAGCATTAGGGAAAGTTATCATTAGCTTTTAGAAAGGCATAAAGAATAGAAAAAGATCATCACCCAATGTTCATCTCATTAAGACAAGGTCCTAAAAGGATTTATGAGTAAGCAAATACAAGAATATATTGTTTCCTTGCCTCACATAGATGATTCAAATGATGGATCTTTTCTACAAGGACCAAGAGTAGCGTACTCCAGACTAAGTATCTAAGAATTTCTAGGGAAGAAAAGTTGGCTAAAAGTTGTAATGAAAATGATTCTCAATTCTGATGAAAATGCCAACTTTGGAACAGGGGATACATTGAAGAAGATGTAGATTTGATGCATTTAATTAAATTCCCGGCATTCTTGCCTATAAGAAAATCATGTAGACACTGGGAAGAAAGCCAACTAGCTCGTGAGTTGCTAAAATGTTCAGTAAAATTTGATTGAACGTTCTTTTTTATCTATTACAACCATATTTTGAAAACAAACAAGCTTTATGTGCAACAACGTCATCCTGTAACGATGACTTACCAACTTCCATCGTCATTGAAGACTTTCCAATGCTTCCAACAATGGCGTGTTCCCATGAATGCAAAATAACCACATGAGTGGCATTACGGCTGCATACAAAAAGAAGCACTGCATCCACCGAATTCGATTACTGTTACAAATACAGGAACACAAGCCAGCTTTAATTATTTAGATAATTCAACAAGCTGGTAATGTACGAGTCCAAATCTGATTTTTGTTAGCTCAGCATCTAGCATATAAAAATGGCAATAAACATATGGTATTCAAGCCATTAGAAGAGTTGAATGCATACCAAGGCCCCTCTTGTTTGGCTTGGTGGCTGTTACAAACGTCTTACAGCGCAGAGACCGCAAAACTTCTAGTTCCATTATCTCGATATGTTTCAAGCAATGCTCTGATTCCCAGGTCCTTGATGTGGATGAATTATATCGGAATATTCCACTTCAGATTAACAGCAAAGAAAGTATCCAATCAAAAGAAATGTTTGTGAAAATTATTTTAAAAATAAATGCAGTACTCTCTGGAAATCCTTTTCATGGAATATTGAGTGCTACCCCGCAGAATTCAGATTCTTTGTACTAGACTAATGCGTCATTCATAAGGGATATCTGTACTTATCTGATAAGAAGAATAATGTTAATAGACTAAAATCCTTACCACTATATATAAAATGGAACTTGATTATTCATAAAGGAAATCTGTCAAGAAGAATAATGTTAACTCAAACATTTTGCTATTTTAAATTCAAACATAAACGCCCAAGATGACATAAATGTAAACCACTAAACAGAACTTTTAGTTCGAAAGTTATCAAATATCAAGGTGCCTTAAAACCAAAGAATTACGATTACTAAGCATTTTATCACTTCAATTACAAATTTGTTTGTTATGGTCAAATTTATTTTTTTAAAATGTTACAAAAAGATACTCGATAATTCTGTTGATAATGTTTATACTGTTTATTAGATAAGACAGTATAGCTGCAAATTTAGTTCATGTGCCCGGATAACACTTTTTTAAGGTCTACAGACCTGATTTCAGTTTGCCCTTCCTTTTGATTAAGCGAAAAATACGATTCAGCCTGTGAGCAATGGGTGCATAATCTGAACTATTGCTAATGTTGGCGACCTGGTTGCTCACATGGCTTCTGCAGGTGTCCATCGAGATCGGGATCAAAGATGAGATGATGCACTGCACAGGAATTATCGCAGAAATGAGAGCGCGTGTATATTTGGTGTCAATTTTTATTTGACCGGCACCGCTAATCGTCATCTACTGTTTTTTTTTGTCACCCTTTAAATCTATATTATACTGAACTTGTGTGTGACAGAGGTAGAGAGGAGAATTGCAGCAAAACAAAAGGTCATTAGTATGTATCCAAGCAAGAGCACATTGCATATACGCTAGTCAGTTGATATATTAACAGGTGTCAAGCATCATTGACGGTTGTGATAATTTCGTTGTTTTTCTTAAAGGAAATTTTCAATTTTTGTGGTACGTTACGTGAACCAAAAAAATGCATCAAATTTACCCGGGTTTGGCTGGTCATGCAGGGGGATGTTTCAACTGTGTACGCTACACAAAGTGAACAAACTAGTCCTTCTCCTTCTCCCAGCGTACAGCGAGCATTGGACTTGTGAGACATTACCTACTGCAACTGTTATTGTTTTGTTCACAAACATATTTTTAAAACGTAAGATCATCTCCACCTTTTTACACAGAATCCGACCCATAAAAATTCCATGTGGTGCAAGGAAGTTTCATATGGTGATATTGTTAGAAATTGCTTTATAAAATTAAAATTGAAATTGAAGGTGGGAAATATTACATTTTCATAAAAAATAAAGATAAGCTTAACAAATTGTTAAAGCACTCTAGGAGTAACAAAAATAAATTATATATTACAAAGTTATCTCAAATGGATAGCTAGATACACATGTAACATCTTCAATGGCTTCTAAATTGCACAACCTATAAATGCTTTTGTTTTTGTTTTTGTTCTTCTTTTTTTTTTTTTTTGGCCGAGTTAAAACCAACTTCCACTTTCAATTCTAAGATAATGAAAATTTCAACAAAACTTACTGGTAGCATTCCAATACTTAATTAGAATAGCAACTCAAAGATAGTGGGCTTGTGCATGTAGTTTATGAGATCTAATACGATGTAATAAAATTAGTTTTTGTCTTCTACATTAAATTACTTCTATGTCTAACTAGTAAATATGCTTAGGACTTTGCTATCCATCCTCGCATGAGATATTCTATTTTCTAAACTATTGCATTCCCTGAAAATCCTAACTACGCTCTTGTAAATCCTCAAGAATTGCTTTAGAAAATTTGTCTTACCTTGAGATATGCAAGCTATGAGTACATATAATAAATTGGCAATAATGGATACAAGCATACCACTCATATGAGTTTGTAGGCAATTGTTGGCTTTTGGTCTCTATTGTTTCATTGTTTTTATTTTTTCTAGATCCAACCACAAAATGGCTTAACTTTTTTATAAAAAAAGGAAACCAACTTAGGGGTTGTAGCACAACCCCTTGCCATAGGAGTGTTCCACCACAAAACTAGCATAATCTCTTATCACAGCAGGATAGATGTAACCCACTAAATAAGAATGTTCCATCGTAAAACACTCATCTAACTCTACTCCTACTGCACCCCAAAGCATAGTCAAAATTAAACACACCAGACGCCACCCTAAATGAGTCTGGAAGTGAACTTTTATGCACAAAGTAATAATCTACGTGACGCAAAAGAGCGGATAAACTGAGGAAGACACAACTACCGCGAACCGAGACGCTATATGATCAAACTACAGATCGATTGCTTAAATTGAATACCGACCATCAAAATACTTGGCTCTAACTTATGCGTATACATCCAACCGAAACATTGGCGTCTACGCGAGGGTGAGTTCTCCGGGCAGATTTCAGTGTCATTTATCTATTCCGAAAATGTTTCTTCAGTAACGTTCATAAAGATCCTTTAATGTAAAATTCTCCACATTGCTAACAAGGGGTGGTGGCGCAGTTGGTTAGCGCGTAGGTCTCATAGCAAAAGAGAAATCCTGAGGTCGAGAGTTCGAACCTCTCTCACCCCAATTAAAAATCTTTATTTAGTTCACTCTTATCAAGTTAGTTCTTCAATGTAACCAGCGTCAACTGCATCTTTCTTTGTTGGTCCCACAACCCTATCTTCACTTCACATTTCCCTTCTTGTAATTTCACCCATCTTCATCACCTAAAGACCTCCAATTCTTGTTTCATTGGACATTTGTGTTTGCTGGTAGCACAACCACATCTTTACAGCAAGACCCATTTCACATTCCCTTTTACTTTTCCATTCTTGCTTGATTTCATTTCTAGAAGGTCTTCTCATTTTTGTTTTATTGAATATCTTTCAATGTTTGTTGGTAGCACAACTCAATTTCTATAGCAAGGTGAATGTAACCCACTAAACCAAACTTCCAAGTAACAAGATGAACCCACAATCTCCGAAGTGTCTTCACCGCTAAACCTCTAAAAATTTCTCTAATTCACTTTTTTAAAATTTTAAATCACCACCATAACACTGCCGTTTCCTTCGTCGCTGCTGGTGTATTTAGTTTTAGATCACCACCATGGCATTGCCGTTTCCCTTCGTTCCCTCCCTCTTTCTTTTCACCTTCGAAAAATCTTCTTTCAATTCCTTTCCAGTTTTAAATGTTTGTGTCCCTCCTGCTATGACGATGGCACTCCCGCTCCATCGTTTATTTGTTTGTTTTGACCTTTAAATTTTCCTCATCTATCCCTTAAGGTAAGATTGCCTTTTTGGGTTGTAGTTGCCTCTCTTCCTTGGTCTTTCACCGAGGTAAGATTTGTGTCTTGTACTTCGCTGCAGTGAACTCTTTTGGATTTATCAATAAAATAATGCATGTAGTGTCGTCTCAATCGGTTTATTTGTTTCATTTGCCGTTCCAATTTTGATGTTTCCCTTACGGTTTCACTTCGGATGGTTAACTTATTTCTTTTAACATTTACGAATCCCTCCAATTCTATTTTTAGTGGCATCGCCCTTTTTTAACATGTATTATAATTGAGTCTGAAATTTCATTAGTTATTTATTATTTACTTTTATTTTAACAAGAGATACACCACAAAGTGAGTTTATTAACAAGCGACACATTACAACGACAAAAATTGAACCTACAACTTCCTCACTAAGAGGTGAGTGTCTTGACCATTACACTACACCACTAGATGTGCTTGTAATTTTTCTAGACCTAACTTCAACGGAATTGTATTCCATAGATGATTACATTAATTGTTATACCTTTTTAACTTTTCCAATATAATAGTACTGAGCCTCTTTTTGATTGCGCATATGTACATATAAAATTGAAACTGCATTTTATTATGTCTCCAAATCCTTATGATTCATTGGACAAGCAATGTACATGGTCAGTTGTAAACAATCCATTAATAAAATGCCTAAGTCTCCTTGGTTCTATCTCAAAGAGCTCAACTAGATTTCTCATTGCAGTATGCCATTTTTGGTGAATGTGCTCAAGTAATAAGTAAAAATATATGATGTTTATCCTAAAGTACCATTAACCTACATAGACAACATGTTCTCTACACTCGAAGGATTTTGAGTCAATGTCATGTTTCAATTCCTAAGTAATGAGAGTCCAATCTAGCTTTGTTAATTTAACAACAGAAGTGTTGGGAAATAAGGGTTGTTAGATAGGTGGCATTTCTATTAATGCCTCCTCTGATGCTAGTCAAGTAAAAATGTTTCTCACCTTCAAAGTTTTCCCACAAGTGCTAGAGAGCCTTTTGTTTAATGACCTTACAAATTTGCCTTATATCATAATGTAAGATCTATTCCTATATAGCCCATCTTTGAAGCTAGAGCATTCCCTCATGCAACCATCCTTTTTCATGTGTTGCAGATAAAACCTTCTTTGATATTTTTTCTACTATATAGCCATAAAGGTTACAAACATACACTACAAATTGGCAAATGGCTTCTATCTCTAGAGGCATGATGTGGGGACACCTCTTTCAATCCCTTTCCTTCATCCCTATAGATGGCTTTTGTAAGTTTCAAACCCTATGGAGATGTCTTGGCTAAGAGCGAAATCTTTACAAGAGACATCCCAAGATCAAAAAGATGTCTAATCTAAGAATGAGACATCTCATTGGTGAAGGAGATGTCGTAAGAGAGATGCTTCATAAGCAAAGAAAACATTCCATCTCTAGAGGAGACATCTCACACCCAAAGGAGACATCTCACCTACAAATTAGAGTTGATAGTAAGGCATCTTGGAAAACCTCAAGATGATCTATATGGCTAGGGAAACTTATGAATTAGTAGTTCCAGATTGGGAAATAACCGAGAAAAGCCAAGAAAAGTTAGAAACAGCTAGGAATCTTCAAGATGAGCTTGAGAAAAGGTTCCTAGGTTTTGTATCTTTGTTTTCCAATAAATATCATTATTGTTGTTTCATAATAGAAAGAGATATTGGGAGTAGCATAAGAGCATAAGTCAAGAGTGCATGAGTGTGTATGTAGCTCTATGGTCAATTGTGTATGTCTCTTGTGTGCTTGTGTGAGTTTGATCTCCTCAATTGTGCCTTGCATTGAGGACAATCATTGTGTGGTTGTAGAGCCTCATCCTCTACAATGCTATTTGAGTGTTTATGGGTGATCCAGATGTTGTGGGTTGTGGACCCTATTTTTAATATTCTTTACATTGAATGAAGATAGCTAATTTTCTTATTTTCTAGCATATTGATTATTTTTCATACTATCTAGATTTAGTGGGATTTAAAGGTTAAAACAAACTAAGTAAACCTATTCCAACATTATTGGTATCAAAGCATTAAGTTAATTTTTGTTTGAAATTTGGTTGCAAATTTTCATCAAATTCAGATGGCTGCAAAGAAGAAATAAGTTCAAGCCTTGAATAGAGACATGAAGAGTATGAAATATGTCTTCTTGACCTTTTGATATGTCAAAACCTTAAGGAAAATGGAGAACATAGGATGTTTCTGTAGTGTTGTGTTTACAGGGTAGGATTGTGTGGACAAGGACTCCATAGAGACATCATCAAGAACTTGGAGTGAGACAAGAAAACATGAGGAAGTTCCAAAACATGGACAAGGAATGAAGAATTCAAGTTCAAAAAAAGTCGTCTCTAAGAAATAGTAGATGTCTTGGCAAAATTGAAGGTAGCATTGGAGAAGACGTCTCTACAAAATAGCAGATGTCCTTCTGAATAGAAAGACATCTTTCCTTAGATAAAGATGTCTTCCTAGAATGAAGGCTAGTTGTAGAAAGAAGTCTTTCACTAGAAGAAGACTTCTTCCCAGAATGGAGGCCAGATGTAGAAAGACATCTCAGTCATGAAGAAGATGTCTTTAATAACCATTATCTAGCCATTGCATGAACTCTAAGGTGATTTAGGAAACATAGTGGCTATAAGAAGACATCATTCTCATTGGGAAATAAGTAAGCTTTGGTACTATCATTGTGTAATTATTAAGCAATCATTGTATTCATTATTGTCCATCATTGTACAATTATTTGTCTGTTTGTAATTGGTCAAAGTGAGTTGTGCCTAAAAGTACAAGGATCAACAAGCTTAGTTGCATTCTTTCCTTTTGATTATAATTCTCTTGTTGCCCTATCAGGTTAATGTGCTTCTTGCAGGAAGGCATCTTGCTTGAGCTTGTCAAGGTCCTTTGGGATTGAGTGTTGGTGTAGTGCCACAACACATCAGAGCTGAGCTCAAGTTGTAAAGGTAGTGGGATCCTTAAAACAACATTTTAAGCTTATCAGGACCTTACAAGGTTTAGTAGATTCATAGCGTCGAATCACTCCTCAGCAGAGCTTAGAGATTGTATAGGGTGTGGATCCTTCAAATCACATTTTAGAAGGAATAGAGTCCAAAGGTGTGCTTGCAAACTACCCTCTAAGTGTGGACTACCCAAGTTGGGGAACCATGATAAATTTTTTGTGTAATTTGTGTAAATTATTTTTTTATTTGGGAAACTTATTCATCTCCCCCCACCCCGCCCTCACACACACACCCCCACCCCCCCTCTTCTTCTAAGTTTAATGATCCTCATGTCTTTCAACTAATGGTTGCTCAATTGGATGAGATTAATACTAAGATAGATAGAAATGCAAGTCCCAACTACATTCAAACTTAGCTACGTGGATGGGAAGCCAAGGATGAGGAAGGATAATCTAACTATGGAAATGTAGAAATCCATTACCTAAGGATTCTAATGAGAGGGAATCCACTTTCTCATGTCAAAGTTCTATGAGCTCCATTGCAAGCATTTACTTCTTCTCATGATAACCTTAATGATGAGGATGAAGCAAGGCTTGCTAGAGTATTCAAAAATGCTGCCAAACTTCCATATATAGAGCTAAAGACCTTCAATGGTATACATGACATTAATGCTTTCTCAAGTTGGCTAAAGGTACTTAACAAGCATTTTAAGTTGGAAGAGGTATCAAATAAGTTAGGGGTACTTACTGTTGAATCCAAATTAAAGGGTATTGCTTCTACTTGGTGGGAAAAGCAGTCCTAAGATTATGAAAGATAAAATTATTAATGTAGAAAAGATTAGAATATGATAAAATACAGGTTAAGGAGAAAATTTTCACAATCTTGTCAAAGGCAAGAGATGATCATGAAGTTGAAATTCCTACAACAAGGTGATAAATATATAAGTGAGTTTTACATCAAATTTTGGAGAATATTCCATCAAGCTAAGGTAAAGTGGGAGGAGTATGAAAAAAGGTTAAGGATGTCTTAAAATGACATATTAGTAAGAGTTTTCATTCTATGAGTCATAAACTCTTAATAAGGCTTATGATTTAGCACTTAAGGTAGAAAAGAAACTTAATGGTTTTGGAAATAGAAGAAAACAAGCTTCAAAGAAAAGGAATAAGGGATCGAAGTCCAAATCTAAAGACAAAGACAATAGCCATGAAAAGAAGATAAAGAAGAGTGATAAGAAGGGAAAAGCTAAGAAAGACTAAGCCAAGAAATGAAAGTGTCAATTCAATAAATTATTTGAGGTTCAATGCTTCAAGTATGGAGAATGGAAACATAAGTAATGGGAATGTCCACTTCTCAAAGTAGTCAAAGGCAAGGATATGCAAATCATTGAAGTAGAGAAGACATCCAACCAAATTCTTTAAAGAGATAATTCTAATGCTTGCAAGATTGAGAAAGTTTCTAAATTAAATTCTTGCATATTCATAGGGAATGTGAATAGACCATCTTGCTAGAAATTTGTTATTTTGGATCAGGGCTAGATGTTTACTTTGTGGGGAATGGATTCATATTTTGATTAATGGAAGAGATCATCAAGGGTGGTTGCTAAATTAGGTTTGGCAACTAATCCTTATCCTAGACCCTATAAGGTACATTGGTTGTCTAGAGATTTCTCTCAGGAAGTGAGGGAACAATGTGTTTTAAAATTTAAAATTAGAAGTTTCCATGATGTTGTGAAATGTGATGTATTTTCAATTGATTGTGTTGATGTAATTCTTAGTAGACCTTGGAATTTTGGCAATGATGCTAAATTTAGTGGAACAAAAATATGCATGAAGTGTTCCTAGACTTCATGGAATCCATAATTTGATTCCTATGACAATTAAATAAGTGAGACAACAAAGCTTATTGAATACTTTCTTAATCCTTCTAATAGAGAGAAAATTCATTAACGAAAATGATGAAATCAATTTTGGTTTTGTTATTATATCAACTAGTTCTTCTAACCATGATGATGTATAGGTATAACATCTAATAGGTGTGCTAGGCTTGTAGGAGTAATCTCCCAAGGTGTTTAAGGGGGAATTGGATGGATTGCAACCAATGATAAATGTACTACACCAAATTGATTTCATACCTGGTCCTACCATTCTAAATAAGAGAGCATACTAGATGATAATAAATCAGTTGGAAGAATTGCAAAGTCAAGTAGAGGAGTTATTTGCAAATGGCTTCATGAGGGAATTCATTTGACCTTCTGTCATTCCAATAGTGCTTGTGCCAAAGAAGGACAATGACGAAGGGAGGATATGCATTAACTCTAGGGTAGTAAATAGGATAATAGTGAAGTATAAGATTCCTATTCCAAGGATGAACAATATCTTGATGTCCTTACCAATGCAAAAACTTTTAGCAAAATTAATTTAAAGAGTGGTCACCATCAAAATTTGAATTAGGATTACTAATGAATGAAAGACAACTTTCAAAACACCAAATGGATTGTTTGAGTGATTAATGATATCATTTTGGCTCATGAATGCACTTGCTACATTCAGGAGGTTTATGCATGATGGACTCAAAGAATTAATTGCTAAGTATTGCATTGTCTTCTTTGAGAATATTTTAGCATACAACTTTAATGAGGGGCACCTGGATCACTTGAGAAGAGTGTGTCTTAAATTGGAGGAGGTACATTTGGTGCTGAATGTGAAGAAAAGCCATTTCTTCAAGAGAGATCACATACTTGGGACATGTGGTTTCTAAAAATCAAATTTGGATGGAAGCTACCAAGTTAAGGACTATTAGAGATTGGCTAAATTGTAAGAATATTGGGAAGGTAAGATCATTTCTTGCTTTAGCAAGTTTTTATAGAAGGTTCATAAAAAATTTCAGCAATATTCCTTGGCCTATGTTTATTTTATTAAAGAAAAATAAAGATGTTAAGTGGAGTGAGAAAAACTAAAGGAGTTTTGACTTACTAAAAGTAAAAATAAACAATGAAATAGTACTTATAATTCTAGATTTTCAAAAGCCTTTTCAGGTGGAGGTGGATGCAAGTGGACTAGCCATTAGTGGGGCACTTTCACAAGAAGATAGGTCAGTTGCTTTCTTTTTAGGAAAGTTGAATGAATCAAGGTAAAAATATAGTGTATATGATAAGAAGTTGTGTGTTGAGTACTAAACACATGAAGTAGGTTCTTAAAGATGGCATGGAATTTCTTTTAATATTATTGGAAATTTTTTTTTCCGACATGTTGTGAAGTTGCACGAACTTCTTTTGAATATTTTTAGTGATAGAGACTCCAAATTCACTAAAGGTACCTTTGGAAAATTTTAAGGATAAAGTTAAATTTTTCTAGTGCATATCATCCACAATTTGATGGCCAAACTAAAGTGGTAAATAAATCCTTACTTAATATTTTAAGTTATTTATGCAATGGACTACATAATTGATGAAAAAAATTTGTTATGCAATCCTGAATTTTCTTATAGTAATGTTTTTCATGTTACTATTGGTAAGAGCTCATTTGAGAGGAATTATCATTTTTATCCAAAGATGGTTAATGAGTCATCTAGTGGCATTTTGTAAGTTGATTGTAAGCCCTGGAATCGAGATGTGTTTGATACACCCTATGTTTATGGTTTTCACGTGCAGGGATGAGGTTTCTACATTCTAGGTTCATCCTAGCCTTTCATTTCACACTTGCAAGATTGATGCATGTTTTGGGCTTTGAGATGTTTCCAAATTCATTTGGAAAGCTTTGGAAACTTTAAGCATGTTCCTTGGCTACCTAGCTTTCATTAGGAAAATGTAGACAAAGTGTGTGGGGCAAGGATGCACTAACTACCCTCCATCTATGCACCCCCTATATTAGCACAGGGGCATTGACCATCCCCTTTGGTGGTCTGGCCATTTTGCTTAGCTACCTCCTTTGGTATATTGCTAGGATGTTTGAGCTATGCTAATGAGCCTCTATTAACCTTGGATGTTAGCGAATCCTTATCGGTATGTTGCAAAAACTATAAATACTTGAGATTAGCTCCTACATAAACAACTTAATTTCAAGAATTTTTCCTTAGATTTTGGTGTCTAGTTTCATGTGAAGAGCTCTTCCTCCCTTTGGTAAGTTGATTCCTTCCTTATTTTGTCTACATTTTGAGTCATTGCTTTCACAAGTGCAACTAGACTCTATCAAAGTGATACCATGCTTTCATGGCCTAGAACCATTTGGTCAATGCAAAGTCCAATGTTTGCATAGTGAATAAAGCTTATGATTTTCTCTTATATCATCATTGATGCCTTAAATATTAAAATACCAAAAATATTATAAAATATTAAAATCATAAAAATATTTATTTATTTAATTCTCCTTTTCATAAGCTGTGATGATTCACACTTATCCAAGGAGGTCACAACTATATGACATAGTGTTTGGCCATTAAGGTTGTGACTAAGAACTATTTTAGTTACATTTTTTGTGTGGTGTTACACCTATTCCTAAGATGGATTGCAACACAAGCATTACACCTATTCCCGAGAGGAATTGAAATGCATGTATATTTATTACTTGTTTCTTATAAATATTTAATCCATAAAAATTATAAAGCATAAAATTAGAAATATTTTCTCTATCCCTCACCATGATAACATAGGGTTCTAACTATATCATATGTAATATATTTTATTTTATGTTTATTAAATGCAATGATATACACAAGTGTTCATGACCATTCACTCAACATTAGCCTTGAAGCTTACAACTAGATCATACTAGAATTTGTATAATAAATCCCATTAATCCAAAATTGGCAGGACATCTATCATTGATGCTATTGTTAGGGAGGGCATTGATGAATTATCTAGAAATACTTGTATATTTTTTATTTTCACTTTTATTCAAATCAAGTGTATGTTATTAGTGTTGTGTATGTGTAGGTTGTGAACATGAATGAGACGGTAGATAGCACTAAGAGTCCATTAAAGATCTCTAGTAATGTATCAAAAAGACAAAGGGATTTTGTCACCTTTAAGTATTTAAAGGATAATATCATTCGACTAGTTGTGTTGGCTTATCATCAAGATAAGCAAGGAAGGTGTAGAGATGCTCATGGCCAATCCTCTAAAGACCTAGTCATGGCTACACTAGATGATCTCAAACATGTCTTGATTCTAGAGAATGAACGTACTATGTAGAAAGCTCATGAGCCTATGTTTAATGATTATGAGCCTTTGTACATGTAGGATCTTCAAGATAGATTAGCAAAAGAAGAGGGCAATCATAACTTTTCATCTGACCATTTAGATGGAGAGTAAGAAGCTGAAGCAAATAAGAAGGGTAAAAGATCATTCTACCATGAAGGCCCATGATTAGGTATCTTCACTTTGTGTGCAATACAAACTTGCAATGATAGCCTTCTTTCCAAGTTCTAGCATTTGCATTTGTCTAGACCTGGTGATGGTGATGATGATTCCCCTTTGTTGGACTAGGGTGATTATCATAGGTAAACCGAAGCTATCTACATTTTAAGAAAGCATGTTCATGATAGCAAAATTAAATAGATTAGCATGATTGATGTACCAACATAAAAACTGTATACCAGTGATGATCCCTAGCTCTATATGAAAGCCTTTGATAATGCTTGTTATTTCCAAGGAAAAATGAGTGATTGGTAGAAGTTGCGGTTATTTTCTACACCTTTATTAAGCATACAAAAACCTAGTACAAATCTTTACCTTCTAGATCACTTTAGAGATGGGTAGACATTGTTAGAGTCTTCCATACAAAATTGTAGACCCATGCTTGAATTTAGAACATCTAGAAGGAGATGGCAAGATGGAGACAAGGAGCCCATGAATCTCTTAACATCACCATGGAGAGGTATATGAAAACTGCTAACCATTATCCAAACNAAAATAACAATAGCAAGAAAACAAAATTTTAACATGGAATGATGGACTCTTTCCCCATAATTGATCTATCTCAACCATCTAGAAGGCATCTAAGCATTAAATAAAACTTTAAGCATACTTAGAGGTGAAAGATGTTTATCATGGTATGCTATGTGTTACCCATCAAGTGTTCCATCTAGCTTGCTTGAATGGCACATGCATATGGTGCAACATGGCTAGGAGGGATCACAAGGTGTTTTCTTGTAGTTCATCCTTTTGATCTCATCCCTTTTACCGATCTCAAGGTGGAGGCCTTAGAAAGCCAACCTAGCATTTGTAGTGTTGTTGAGCTATCATTGAAGGAGATTGATAAGTACCTGCCTNCAAATGAGGAGAACCTTATATCCTAGTTGTTCATACTATCCTTGTGGTACATACCCATAACCCATGCAGTAGTATCAACAATGGCAAACTCCAAATCCTTGGGATGCTACCCCATGGAATCTTCCAGCTCTAGTACAACAATAGATGGTGCTTTCACCCAATTCTTACTTTCATGGTGCTTAGGCAAGTACTTATCAATCTCCTTCAATGATAGCTCAACAACACTACAAATGCTAGGTTGGCTTTCTAAGGCCTCCACCTTGAGATCGGTAAAAGGGATGAGATCAAAAGGATGAACTACAAGAAAACACCTTGTGATCCCTCCTAGCCATGTTGCACCATATGCATGTGCCATTCAAGCAAGCTAGATGGAACACTTGATGGGTAACACATAGCATACCATGATAAACATCTTTCACCTCTAAGTATGCTTAAAGTTTTATTTAATGCTTAGATGCCTTCTAGATGGTTGAGATAGATCAATTATGGGGAAAGAGTCCATCATTCCATGTTAAAATTTTGTTTTCTTGCTATTGTTATTTTTGTAATTGATGAGTGGCGAGGTACCCCTACACTCAACCATATGAATACGAGCGTGTACGCGCTATCCGGTCGAACTCCGCAGACTAAATGCCTTAACGCCACAAGAAACACTTGGGGTTAATTGTTCGTTGTCTTCCCAGGCTTGCTTGTATGTGTCACGGTGTATGGTTAAGCAAGTCTGAGGTATGTGATTTTTTTGGTATTTTTGGCTTATCTTCTATGCTA
>MNCI01007420.1:14149-33574 GCA_015680685.1 Gnetum montanum
ACGTACCCTAGAGTGTCTAATCTGAGAAGGTAAATCCAAGGCTAGAAACAAGAAGTACATGAACCCTTGGATGCTGCCATGGGTTGTTACTATTCACTCCTACATCAATACCCTGGCCATGGTTACTCTCAGAGGGAACAACTTCACCACATCATAGATGGGCTCAAAGCATAAACAAGAAGAACCCTTAGGGTGTATGCCCAAGGAAGGCTGTCTAAAATGAGAGCTCATTAGATCCAAAGGCTAATTGAGCATGTAGCAAAAGAAGAAGGTGAGCTATGAAAATGGGAAAGTGCTGAAGAGTATAATAGGGATCCATCCATTAGAAAATGAGAGGTTCGATTTTGTGACAAGGAGGAATCACCACTTGATGACGTGATGAATAGAAAGACCTTACTTATTCAAAAATATATTTTTGACATTTCAGCCAAGGTTTATTAGTTATGGGATTCTTTGGATGAGAAATTTTAAACTACTTTAAAGATTGCTGAAGAATCTAAAGAACAAAATAATGATCATAATCGTAGGAGGTGAAAAGAAGTTAAACGTTCCTACCAAAGAGGTAAGGGCAAGGCTACTGTAGTAGAGGAAGTTGTGGAGTCTAACTTTGATGATGAAACTAAATATGACATATGCCAATACGAACATCCAAAGGGATGTTGCCCTATGGTGTCACACTTACAAGAGTCTGGAGTGTACACATTGAATCCTCACTTAACACATAGGCCAGCTCCAAGATGATTGCCTTACCCTCAAGGCAGTCCAAGGTAGTTCCACCAACAACAACAAGCTTACTACCTAAGTGGAACTCCTTCATAACTATACAAACAATACCAACTGTGGTATCAACCACAATCGTGGGGAATGCCATTGCCAAGGTAGCAGTACCCTTATAGGTAACCAAATTCATATGGGTACTATGTTCAGTAGTCTATCTCCCCTAGAAGTTCTACAAGTCATGAATCATTCCAACATCACTATTACCCTCCAAAGTACCACTAAACACATTCACCATCTACTTGAGGGGAAAACCCATATTTGTACCCTTATCATCCTCCACATCCCTCCACACCTACATCTCCACCTTTGACCTAATTACCTCCTACTTCATCTATGCAAGGTGAGATTTCTCCATAGCCACAACAACAAAATGCTACAAGGGTTGTACACTGACAACTAGTTTTTCAACCAAGTGGTCTGAAAAATTGATTAAGAAAATGACCTTTCTTCCAACCCATCCTCTCGAACCCTCACAACCTACTCTAGTTGATCACCCTGCATCTTTAGCATCCTCATCCTCTACATCAAATACCTTCAAGTGTCCTTCAAACCAAGTGCCACATAGGATCTACACTGTAATGCTAACTCATGTTGTTTCTAATTGGATTAAGGATGGAAATCTTCCTATAAAAATATCTAACCTAGGAAATCCACTCATCTATCTATAGATTTCTAGATAGAAGCCATGCAAATCTCTTCCTATGATATGTACAAGGCCTAGAACCTACCACCTCTTAAGAAGAGCAGCATCCATCTAGAATTAGTAGATTAGTCGATTACTATCCCGTTGGAATTAGTAGAGGACATTGTGACTACAATTTGTGGGTGGTCCTATCCTACTAATTTTATAGTAATCAAAGTGGACAACTACAAAAATGACTTCACCATCATCATGGAAAGAGCTTAGTTAAGCACAGTTGATGTGCGAATGAGCATAAGGAACCTATCTCTTGAAATATCTAAGGAAAATGAGCTAGGAAAGATTGAGAAGAAGCATATTTCATGCATCGCGTACAGTGATAATGGGTGCAATTGCATGCAAAAGATTTGATCCATCAAGAGCACATACATTAAGGAATGCAATTAGTGTGCACAAAAAATTAACATTCAAAGGAGTTTGTACGTAGTAGCCACAAAGCAAGAGGACACCTAGTGGTTGATCGCTGATTCAAATAGCAGCACAATATGCATGGAGCCAATCAAGAGCCTAAAATGTGCATATCTGGAAGGCATGAACAAAATTGAATAAGTTTATTTTCAAATATCCAATGAAGATGATGATACCTATTGGGAAGAGTTGGAAATCCCTAATGATTTCAAATAAGAGCCCTTAAAACTAAAAAATTTACCAGTCAAAATGGAGTATGCATTTTTAAAGAATGGTAAATTGGTCATAATTAATGCCAAACTTGCTCCTAAACAAAAAGAAAAGTTGTTGAAAGTGATGAATAAATGGTCAAATTCCTTTGCTTGGTCATATCTATAGCTAATCAAAATTGATCCAAGGATATGCTAGCGTTGCATTTACATTGACCTAGCCATGAAGCCTAGAAGGTAGCCACAAAGGCAACTAAACCCCAAATCAAAGAAAATTGTCAAGGAGGAGATAGAGCAACTTCTCAAGGTGGGGTTCATCTATCCAATTATGAATAGTGAGTGGGTTAGCCCACTCATAATTGTACCAATGAAGGATGGAAAATGGTGGGTTTGCATCAACTTTAGGCTATTAAATATGGTAACATTTAAGGATCACTTTCCTTTGCCATTTATGGATCAAGTATTAGACACCATATTCAAGAATTTTTATTATAGCTTTTTGGATGGTTATAGTGCCTATAACCAAATCCAAATTGCACCCAAAGTTTAAGCCAAAATAACATTCACGAGTTCCTGGGGGACTTTTGCATATTGTAAAATGTCATTTGGCCTATGCAATGCCCCTAAAACATTTTAACGCTTGGTCCTTAGTATCTTTCAATAGTAGATCAGTAGTGGTGTTGAAGTCTTCATGGATAACTTCTCCACCTATGGAGCTACCTTTGAGTAAGCCTTGGACAAACTTGAGCAAGTATTGAAAAGATGTGTAGAGACAAACCTATAGCTCAATTGGCAAAAGAGCCATCTTATGATCCAAGAAGGCATTGTGCTAAGGCACCAAATTTCACAAAAATGGATTAAGGTAGACTTAGAAAAGATAAGGGTCATCTATGGAATAACATGTCAACCAAAGACCATTAAAGATGTTTAGTCATTCCTTGGACACACTGGTTACTACCAGAGATTTATTGTGAATTTCTCTAAGCTCGCAAACCTGTTGGTAGAGCTTACAAAGAAAGATGCACCTTTTATCTAGACCAAGGAATGTGAACACGCATTCCAACAATTAAAGGAGAAACATGTAGAAACATCAATCCTATGAGCACTAGATTGGTCCAGACCTTTCCACATCATGATAGATGCATCTAACTATGCTTTGGAAGTTGTGCTCATGTAGATGGATGATAAAAAACATCCATATTATATCCACTATGTGAGTAGAAGCATTATTGGGGCACAATTAAATTATAGCACCACAGAGAAAGAATTAATGGAAATGATGTACATGCTAGAAAAGTTTAGACATTATGTGCTAGGTTACAAAGTATTTATGCAGATGGACCATAGTGCAATTTTCTTCCTCATGAATAAGCCAATGGTAAGCCCTCATGTTATATGGTGGCTTGTGATCTTATACGAATTCAATCTCACTATGGTAGATTGAAAAGGGATCGATAATGTGGTCATTGACCACCTCTCTTACTTAAGATGAAATAACAAAGAGGAGAAGAGCCCACTCTCTGATCAATTTTTAGACAAACTTCTCTTTACTGGAGTAACAAGTGAACGAATGCCTAAAAAATCAACATGGTATAATGGCATCCTCACATATCTTCTCACTTAGGAGATGACACAAGACTTGGATTTTAGGAAAAAACAACACTTTCTTCATCAATTCAAATACTTCATGGAAATCAATGGACACCTTTACAAGGTTTGTGCTGATAGACTAATTCATTGGTGTGTCCCTGACAAAGATCAATTGTGCATTCTCTAGGATGCTCACAAAGGACCTTGTGAAGGCCACTATGTAAGGAGATGCATGGCCATAAAAATATTGATGGAAGGATACTATTGGCCCATAGGGATGCCCTCCAATTCGTTAAGTCTTGTGAACATTGTCAACATGATGGGGGGATGACCACTCGCATGAAAGATCTTCAATAGTGGATTTAACCACTAGAACCTTTAGACATATGGGGTGTTGACTTTATGGGCCCCATCACACCCATGTCCAATGGAAAAGCATATATTATAGTAGCAATCAACTACTGTAGAAAATGGGCAAAAGCAACAGTCATTACTAATTGTATATCATCCACTACTACCAAGTTTATACAACAAAATATCGTGAATAGGTTTGGGATGCCACATTCACTAATTTCTGATAATAGAACTCATTTCATAGATGCCACATTTAGAAAATCAATGCAACACTTGGGGTTAGAACATAAATTAACAACACCTTACCACCCCCAAGCCAACTGTCAAACAAAGGTAACCAACCAGGAGATTACAAAAATACTAATGCAGACCATTAGCAAATATATGAAGGACAAGAATACAAAGCTTAATGATGCTCTCTAGGCTTATTATTCAACTTTAAAACTTCCTATTAGCTATTCTCCCTACAAGTTAGTGTACGAAAAACTTCCAACGCTTCTAATTCAATCCAAACTCCATACACTCTTAATGACTTGTGAGCTAAACCTTGACCTAAGTCTAGCATAGAATGAAAGATTGATCAATGTGAATGTGCTAGATGAAAATCACTTAGTGGCCCTATCCTTGAATGAGGTGAATAATGCATTCAACAAGCAACGTCATGACCTTAGAATCAGGAAAGTAAAACATCAACCAAGAGATAAGGTTCTCTAATGGAACCTCACAAATGTATCCCAAAAGAAAAAATTCCAAACATTGTGGGGGGGACCTTATATAATTGATCAAACCTTTCCCTCTGGGACCATGTTGCTCTATAAACCTAACAACCCAAATAAAAAGCAATTGGTCAACATCCAACAAGTGAAGCCTTTCCTAGAACCAAAACAGACCAGTGTAAATACTACCTCAACTGATGGATAACCATGTTCTATTTTTTGGATCTCCTCCCTCCAACTTAGTTGTGATGGAGGTGGTCATCCGTGTTGACCATTAACATGGCCTCTTAGTTTTTCTACTTTTTTTCACATTTTTGATTTTACAAATTTTTGATTTTTGAATTTTTATAATTTTACACCATCTTTAATACCTTTAAACTTTCTTGATTGATGAGCGACGAGGTACTCCTACGTCCAACCATATGAATCACGGTCATTCACATGCGACTCGGTCAAATTCCGCAGACTGCAAGCACTTGTGTATGCCGAACTCTCGTCAACAAAACATGAGTTAGAATGGTCGTTGTCTTCCCAACCTCACTTATCAGATTCTAAGATGATGGTTAAGTGAGATTTAAGCAAATGATTTTTATTGGTTTTCTTTTTATCAACTAAGGTCTAAGTCTTGAATTGTAGGAAATGGAAAATTGTGTAATTCATAATTGTTCTACTCTATTCCTTAACTCTCCCAAGCATAAGCAACTGATCCTATCCTTTGTACACATCTTGAGTGTCCCCTAGCCACTGTAGGGTTACCAGAAGTTAAGCATCACTGGGCTACCAAGTGTGGGGTTTATGTTTGAGATGGTCATGCTTATGGTTCTCATATGATATAGAAAAGACAATAATAGTAAAGTGAAGCAATAAAAGTTATAAGAATTATTAAAGCATTGAAATATTAAACTAATTAAATGCTTAAGTGATGAAATCCAAATGCTGCAAGGAATGCTCAAAAATCTTGTCTTTATTGTCGATCACGCCAATTAGCTCAGGTACATTTGTGCTCGAATAAAGAGCCGTACACCTTTCTCACACCTACTATAGGCACTTGGAAAATATTCTAAGTCTTGCGAAAAAGAATTGTAAGAGCTTCGCTACAACTATTCCGAAATATGCCATAAATGCAGCAGGTGCGTGCTTATTTATAGCTTAGAACAAACTCTGCATCTATGAGGTTGCGTATACACATGGATGGATGCACCGACAGGGCCATGTATATAGGGCTACATATACAGGGCTCTGTCAACGTGGCCTAGTCAACACAACAACTGAACATGTCATCATACCCCCACGATTGTGTGAAAACTCATCCTTGAGTTTATTACAATTTGGAAGGTATGAACTTATTACAGCACACATGACGAAACAGATCTACATAAACACTAACTTTATTGACATACCAAGTGCCTAGGTGTACGAAAAGAATGAATTACAAAATGGTGGTGTTCAGAGACAAAATTGAACACCTTGACGATAATGGATTCTCCACTATGTCAAAAAATGCTAAGGTTGCTAAATAAGGTCACACTGTCCTTGGTGGTGATGGTTTTGATGGGCCTTCACTAGCCTCTGGTGCATGTGGTGATTGTGGTGTGGGCAATGGTTGTCTAGCAACGGCTGCAACTTCCAAAGGTAATCGAAAAGCCTCCAACAAAGCCCTCATTTTCTCTTCTTTTCTTTTGGGATTTTGCACCATCCAAGCAGCTTCACCAATGTGTTCCGAAATTGGAACATCCCAAGGGCATGAAAGTGTAGGGAAGAGTTCTTTTAAATTAACAAACTAGGCAACGAACTATTTTCATTCGATATCAAATGCATGAACTGATGTCTGTAGCTACTGGTAGTCATTCATCCATTGGGCCAAGTTCTCTTCAACTGCATGTTGCCCTTCAAAATGAGTGCAAAGAACTTCGAGTTCCACATTTGTTGTTTCCAACTTCTTCTTTTTTCACTTTATGTGCTTGGAACTTGCCCTCGTATAAAGAATACGAGGTGGCCACTTGCTTTTCCAGGTCAGACCATGACCTTCCAACTATCAGCATAACCAAGTTTGCATAACGAAGATTGGCTAGCTCTATGTACTCTATCATTTCTTCAATCTATAGCTCCTTGAGATGGATCTCAACCTTGTTATAGGTGTTCAATCCATCGAAGATGGGTTGCCACACCTAGCCTCCTTCCCAAAGCTGCTAAAGGGCTTGGTTCATTTTGGCCTTTGTGAGTTGAATTTCTTTTTCATTAACTTCTTTTTGCAATCCCACTTGGTCCCTATAATGATTTTTGAATTGTTCAAACTTAAGCGCTTCATTTTTCCAAGCGATGATTTCAATAGTTGATTTTTGTCACATGGCTCGAACCTCCTCCATAAATAGATTACGATTCTCAATTGTCAATCTCCTCACATTTGTGTTCACCCTGGCTAGCTCCTCCTGCTATTGGTGGGTGAAGTCTTTCATGTGTTGATTTTCCACACCAACATTGCATAAGTGATGAACTTCTGTGATTAGCATGACATTCTCCTAGTGAACCTTTGCCAAGACCTTGTTTAGATGATATGCATGAGTTTTTGTCAAGGACTTGTTAAAGATCACTGACTCTCACTCACCCTCAACTATCTGAAATTTAGCTTAAAGCCCTTGGAAAGCTTCATCCCTAGTAACTTCATGGTTGAGAAGAGTTGGATCAACAAGTGGGACCCTTAATTGGGCAACTTCCACCACCAAGTGCTGATAATCTACTTTTGCTACTTCAAGTTGCCCCTCCAAGATGAAACACTTTCCCCTTGTTGAGAGCAACTTCGATTGGGTTACAATAATGTTATTTGGAAGATCAAAGACATTCGGAAGTGGTTTCTCGGTTCCCACCAGTCGGTCCAACAACTCTTCATGTTGGGCTACATTGATCCTACTATGTGAGGTTCTTGTGGATGTTTGTACATCTTCAAGTCCATGTACATTTGGTATAGGCACCATGAGTGCATTAAGAGTTGTAGAAATCATGTCAACAACCACTTTAGCTGCAACTTCTTGTCCTTGATGTTGCATCGCTAGGACCATCACCCCCTCTCCATCCTCCAAGTGCACTAAAAAAGTAGTAGCATTTCGTAAAATTTTAGGAAATAATTGTTGAATAGACACCATTACTTCTTGGAAATTAGGATCAATTTTTGTAGGTACTTGTGTCAGAGCGATAGAAAACATCGACCTTGCTCTTTCTAGTAGACTCGTTGACCGAGCCACTTGCTCGAGATGGCTCGTTGTAGGGTGATAGACTAAAGGGGCTTCTCCTCCACTAGTTCCTATAGATGGCTCTTGTTGGCTCAAGAGTGATTGTCGAATCTTACATATGTGTTCTGTGATTCTCTATGAGCCCAACCTTGTTGTTTGCGTGGGTGGTGGAGGTTGTTGCTACTCCTCCTCAAGTTGTGTTGTGGTCAAAATCTTATCCTTCATCATCTCCCACCATGAGGTAATTAGGACATGCCTAAGTGTCATTGGTATATCATGTTATCCCTGCCCATTTGCACAGTGTCCTAATTAGGCAAGGAAAGGGTAGAGCCCGCCTTCCACATTCTCTTTTAGTGAATCTTTTCTCAATCTCCAAGAATAGCAACTGTGGAAGGTTGATTGGGAATTTTCCTCTTAGAGTAACACATGCATGAGTAGAGAAGACATTGATCTTGCTTGGTCTTAACATTGGATTCAAGTGGTAAGATGTGATTTTTGAGTACAACCTCTCTGTGGTGTTCAAAGGGCCAAACTCCTTGTGATCTACCCCATAGCACTGCCTGATCCACTCCCCTTTCACCTCAGGGTCTACCTGTTTAGGGATATCTACCACATCAACTCTGGTCTCTGGCAACCCTAGAGCTTATGCAATTGCTTCTGCAGAGTAAGAGACATAAATGTCTTTGATTCTTACTTTGGACCATGATTGTCAATTTTTCTAGAATAGGTAAGTTTCTCCTGGGTACCATTCACCATTGGATGTGATGATTGGCCACATAGGAGAATTTTGCAATTGGGTCTTGACTTCTTCTGGCACATTCTCTAGAAATGGTCCAAAGTTTATCTCCTAAAGGACCTTTTTTTGTAGCTCCCTTTGCTTAATAGCATTAATACATGCTTGGGTCAGGGTGACCTCAAGCCATNTCTTAATAGCATTAATACATGCTTGGGTCAGGGTGACCTCAAGCCATGGTGCTACCACCGTAGTCTCATCCCATCATGATTATTCACTGGGGATTTCCTCTTTAGAAATCTGACAAATAGATTTCACGTCAGGTCCTTCGCAGAGAGGGCTAGTTGTGTGTGAGCCCTCTGCATGCTTTGGATGTTGTACACCTCATCCTCTTCCCATTCTTGGTCACTTGTCCCTTGGTTGGGATGGTCCTTCTCCCCTTGGGTGCCTTGATTTGGGTGCCATCTACAATTATAGCATAACCATGAATTAAAATGTGTATACGTTGCTCAAAAATGGTAATCATACATGTTCTCGTTTTGGCCAAGTTATCATAATGGCACGTGCATCCTATTAAGTTTCCTGGAGTATAGTTGAGGCGTTAGAAACACAATAAGTCATAAGTTGCAGCATATAATGTTGTGTTTGTTTCTTCCCCTAGGAGGTGCTAAGTCATTTGATAATTATAATGATTATAGACCTCACCCCCCCCACCCCCCATGCTGAGGAGCATACCTCTGGTTGCGAAAGAGGGGAAGGATAGGTTGATTAAGACTCGTAGTAGAAAATGTAGGTGCCTGGGAAGAAGAAGTGAGATAGAAAAATGGAAAAACTCCCCTAGCTTTTGTTAGGCTATGCCGACGGGGCTGCATATATGGGGTTGCATATACGCAGGGGGCTACATATACAGGACCTAGTCAACACAGCTATGTTGAGAAGGTTGACCAGCATTGACCAATGAAGAAAAATCCAAAATCATGAAAATGGAATGCAAAGCTAGGAGGATTGAAGCACATAGAGACCAAAGAATTTGTTGATAGAAAGAGAAAGGTAGATGATTTTGGAAAATAGAGTCAAAGGTAGGAGGATGTGATGAAAGGGAACTCTATGGAGAAAAGTCTTGCGATGGTTAGCACAGAAACAATCAACCTACCATATCAAGGGGATAAGAGATTAACAACTAGAACCAAGGGATATGCAAGTGGGTCCTCCCCATAGCAGGTACTAGCCTTCGTAGCCCTTGCATATTGTCAACACCAGAGTCTGTCAACCCCATAGTCAATGAATGGAAACCACAAGTTAATATACACATCCACAAGAACCAGCTAAAACATTAGAAGTTCATACAAATCATGAGCAACAATCAAAACATAAAACTGGCAGTGAGGTGAGTCATGGGAAGAAATGGATGAAGAGAGAGAAGTGGGGGAATGGAAGACCTAATGTTGGTCACATGAAATTCCTTGTGGAAATATGTTATAAGGTGACTTGGTAGAATCCATCCCTATTCATCCATTGGATCCTCCTCAAGTCCAGGAAGTACACAAGTCACCAATTAATTAATTAATTATAGTGTTATTAATTGAAAGGGATTTGCATGTTTCCAAAAGAACGCAAACCATGAAGTGGATGAATGGGTGGATGACATTGACTCACTGCCTGTTTTAGGCAATGAAAGTATAACATAACTTCCTAGAACAACAATGTGAGAGTAGGAACCTAATATAATAGGTGAACCATAACACATAGCCCATCACAAGGAGAAACAACCATACCAGAACATTTGGTGACAATAAGATGGCTTATGAGTGAAACAACTGAAAAATAAGCACATATACACATATATATAAAAGTAAATAAACAAGCAAATAAATAGAGATGTAAATAAAGAAGGAAAAAGCAAGCAAGAATGTGAAACAAAAAAGTGTAACATAAAAAGAGTGTAAAACAAAAAGGTGTAAAAAAGAAAAAAGTATTCAAAAATAGTGAGGGGTTAGTAGAACGGGTTATCATGGAAGATGGTCTCCCCCATGACTAAGCAAGGTTATCCCTATGACAATATGGCAATAACACTGGTTTGGTGGAGTTCATGAAAAGGTTTTAAGTGTTTCATGTTGACTAACTATGTTTTCATGGGATCCTCAGGTTTGTGTATAAGCAAGGCCCTAGATGAAAAGGTTTTAGAAACAATATAATATCCTTTCCACAGTTTCTAAAACTTAGTACATTATGGTACATGCGTGGGGTTCCAGTAGAGTACCTTATCTCCACATTGAAATGTGACCTTTCGAATCCTAAGATCATGACATTTTTTATTGTAGGCCTTATGTATCTCATTTGATGATAGGACTACTAATCAATTCTCATCTAGCACATTCAAGTTGATTAGTCGTTCTTGTTATGCTAGTGATAAGTCAAGACCCAAGTCACTGGCAATCGATAGTGTTTGAAGTTCTTCCAAAACTGGAAGTTTTGATAGTTTTTCGTACACTAACTCATAAGGAGAGTAATCTATAGGAAGTTTCCATGTGAAGCGATAGGCATAGAGGGAATCATTAAGTTTTGTACTCCAATCCCTCTTATATTTGCTAATGGTCCTTGTGAGGATCTTGGTAATCTCCCTATTGGTGACCTTGGCTTGCCTGTTGGCTTGGGGGTGATAAGGTGTTGTAAATTTATGGTTGACGCCCAACTGTTGCATGAGTGTATGAAAGGTGGTGCCCATAAAATGAGTTTCGTTGTCTGAAATGAGTGCACATGGCACTCCAAACTTGTTCATGATTTTCTATTGAACAAACTATGCAGCTATGTTTGAGGAGTAGTCGATAACAACCACATCTACCCACTTAGTGTAGTAGTCTACAGCGACGATGATGTATGTCTTCCCATTGGACATGGATGTGATGGGATCGATGAAGTCTATGCCACAAATATCACAGGGTTCCAGTGGCTGGATCCACTATTGAGGTTCCTCCATTTGTGCGGTCATCCCACCATCTCTCTGACATCATTCACAGCCGCAAGTGTACCATTGCGCATCTCTGAAAAGTGTAGGTCAGTAATATCTTGCAAGTAGGATCTTAATGGTCGTGCATTGTCTAGTGTAGTGGGCCCCACAAGGGCCCTCTTGAGCATCTTGAAGGACACATAGTGTATCCATCGAACCAAGCCATCTATACACACCTTGTAAAGGTGCCCATTGACTTCCATAAAGTGCTTGGCTTTGTGGAGAAACTACTGCTTCTATAGATGATCCCACTCCTTTGGTAATTCTTGGGTTGTAAGATAGGTGAGGATGTTGCTAAACCAAGGTGATTCTTTGGGCATCTACTTATCGATTGCTCCAGTGAAGAGGAGTTCATTTGGAAATTAGTCTAAAAATGGCTCCTCCTCCTCTGTGTTGTCCCATTGTAACCAAGATAAGTGATCAGTAACCACATTCTTAGTTCCCTTCCTATCTACCATAGTAAGGTCAAATTCCTGAAGAATCACAAGCCATCATATGATACGGGGGCTCAGCATTGGTTTGTTCATCAGGAACCAGATAACACTATGGTCAGTATGCACAAACACCTTGTACCCAAGCACATAGTGTCAGAATTTTTCCAAGGCGAACACCACCACCATTAATTCCTTTTGAATGGTGGTGTAGCTAAGTTAAGCACCCACAATGCTATGGCTTGCATAGTGGATATAATATGGACATCTCTAGTCATCCAACTGTGTAAGCATGACCCCCAATGCATAGTTAGATGCATCCATCATAATATGGAAAGGTCTGGACTAGTCGGGTGCTCATAGGATTGGAGTTTCTACGAGTTTCTGTTTAAGTTTTTGGAATGCAAATTTGCATTCCTTAGTCAAGACAAATGGAGCATCTTTCTTCATGAGTTCTACCAATGGCTTAGTAATCTTCAAGAAATTCTCGATGAAGCATCGATAATAACCAGTGTGGCCAAGGAATAACTAAAAATCTTTTACTGTGCTTGGTTGACTAGTGAATCCTTGGATGATCTAATTTTTTTTAGGATCTACACTAATCCCTACTTCTGAGATGTGGTGCTCTAGGATAATGCCCTCTTGGACCATCAAGTGGCTCTTTTGCCAGTTGAGCTGTAGATTAGTTTTCACACATATTTTCCAAACTTGCTCAAGGTAGTCCAAGGCTTGTTCAAACATTTCTCCATAGGTAGAGAAGTCATCCATGAAGACATCTATCCCATTTCCAATTTTTTGCTAAAATATACTGAGGACAAGGCGTTGGAAGGTTGCAAGTGCATTGCACAAGCCAAAGGGCATCTTCTTATATGTGAAAGTCCCCCAAGGACTTGTAAAAGTTGTCTTGGCCTAGTCTTCAAGTGTGATTTGGATCCAACACTTGATCAAGTCTTCAATGTCCTACAATGGTATCCAACACTTGATCCACAAATGGGATTGAAAAGTGATCCTTGAAGGTAGCCATGTTTAGCAGTTAGAAATCTATACAGACTCTCCATTTGCCATCCTTCTTTGGTACAATAATGAGTGGGCTAACCCATTCGCTATCTGTGATGGAATAGATGAACCCTGCTTTCAACAATTGTTCAATTTCATCCTTAACTACTTGCTTTAGTTTGGGGTTCAACCACCTTTGTGGTTGTCATCATGGCTTCATGGAGGGGTCGATATAAATCCAATGTTGGCATACCCTGGGATCAACTCCAGTTAGTTCAAGGTATGACCATGTAAAAGTAGCCTCCCATTTTTTCACCATCTTCAACAATTTCTTTTTTTGTTTAGGAGCAAGAGTGGCATTGATAATCACCAGCTTGCCATTCTGCAAGAATGCATATTCTAGATTGGCTGGTAAGGATTTTAGTTCTAGAGGCTCTTGTTTAAAAATTTTAGGGATCTATAGCTATCCCCAATCATCACTGCCATCAACAGTAGAGACTTGTTGATGGATCTCTTCCAATTTATCCATGCTTTCTATATAGGCACATACAAGCCCCTCAGATGGTTCCATGCATAAAATGTTGCCCTCAGAGTCAACATTCAGCCACTAGGTGCCCTCTTGATTTGTGGCTACTGTGTGTACAGGCATTGTTGAATTTGTGATTCTGTGGCACATCAATTGCATGCTTGAATAGATGTTTTCTTGGTAGACCAAAGTTGTTGCACACAGTTGCACCCGAAGTCACTGTACGCGATGCATGGGACATGCTTCTTCTTGATCTTCCCAAAAGGATTTTCTTTGAAAATTTCAAGGGAAAGATCTCGGAGTCCTAATCATGCATCCACCATGCTAAGGCAAGCTCTTCCCATTATGATTGGAAAATTCCCTTTGCAATTCTCAATGTGAATGACCAGGAAGTCGGCAAGATAGGACCATCCACAAATGGTGGTCACAATATTTTCTACCAATCCCAAGGGAACTATGATGGATTGTTCTACCAACTCGAGCCGAATGTTGCTTTTCTACCAACAAACACTTTGTAATTTTTTATCATTTTGCTCATAACACAAGGGGAGCTTTTGAAATTTTTTAGAGCCCAAAACCTTCCAGAGCTCATAACTTCCTAATCATTTGTCCAAATCACTATGTTTTTTTTATCTTGTGCTTACCAAAGGTAAGATCTTTATCATGAAGGCCACAAACCTTAAGGTATCCAGTGAAAATTTGATGTTTTTTTTTTGGAAATTTTCCTAACTCCCCCAAAGCGTTGATAACCTTAACAATATATAAACATCAACTTTTTCACAAATTAACCCTTCCAACAAACTTTGGGATGATTTATTAATGAAAATACATAAATAAATGATAATTGGATTAATTAAAATAGCCATAATCACTGCTTAGCCAAGTGTAACTATCCTTAAGAGATAAGGTATCCCAATTTTTTTAAGGTTACACAATAATTTCTAATCCAGGGTTTTATTGTGATTACAGATGGCACCAAAGCAAAAATGTTCATAGAAAGGAGAAACCTCGCAACCATGGGAGAAATGACCTAGAGCTGGAAGGGGCTAGTAAGAACAAGGCCAAGAACTACTTGAAGCAACCCATGTAATGGAACCTCTTCATGAGGAGCTTTAAGTGGAATTTTTCCAACAAATTCTAGAAGAAGAAGTGTCAATCGAACAATCACAAAGAGGAGAAGTGCTTGGACTTATGCCAAGGCTTGAGGTCACTTTGACTTAAGCCTATCTTGATATCATCAAGTCCCAAGAAATTCAATGATTAATTCTTCAGAAGATCAACTTTGGGCCATTTTTAGAGAAGGCTCCAAAGGATGTCAAGACTTAATTGCCAACCTCACCCATGTGGCCAATCATCACATCCAATGGGGAGTGGTACATGGGAGAAACATACCTCTTTTGAAATAGTCAAAGGCTAGGATCCATAGTCAATATCAAGGACATTTAGGTGTTCTATTTAGTAGAAGCTATTACACAGGCACTTGGGTTGCTTGACATTGGAACATAGCTAGCAGAATTATTCATGCAAGGTAACCCTGAGGCCAAGAAGAAGTGGACCCAACATTACTACGGGGTGGACCATAAGGATTATAGTGTGCTTACATCGGTGGAGCAGATTTATTTCAAAATTGTGGCCTATGACCTTAATCCAATGGTGAGGCCAAGTAAGGTGACCACTTTCTCCGCTCGAGCATGTGCTGCTCCAAGTGAGAAGTCCCTCGTTAAGCTTCCACAACTGCTATACTTGGAGATTGAAAAATGTTTCAAAGAAAATGAATGTGGAAGGAAGAACCTACCCTTTCCATGCCTCATCAAAAAACTTTGCAAAAAGGAAAACATTGTTCACTACTCCAATGACATACTCAGGCATACTCCTTTGGCTTCATGGTTTGAGATCATGAAAGAGAAGATGCCAACAATGACTCAATTAGAGGAGTTACTACCACCACCACCCACTCAGGAAACAATACCAAAGGCCTGCACAACCATGAAATAGTTGTGGAAAATATGAGAACAACTCTTGAGTGAACAAGAGTAGCAAGCAGGAATGATTAGGGCAGATCCATCTATGTACCGGCTAGCAATGAGTCACCTTAATGAGGTGGCATGGACAGTTAGCTAGATGGAGAGGGGTGGTTCCATTTTCTCTACCCAAAGAATGTAGCTGCCTTCAAGGTTGAATCCTAATGCTAGAGAGGTGATGGTATTACTAGTTACACATCATTTATTCCTAAAAATCTCTGGGAATGCCGCCACTTTCTTAGTGCATTTGGAGGAAGGTGATGAGGAAAAATGTAGCACCAAAGACAAGAGACGGTGGAAAAAGTGGTAGTTAACTATGTAGCTGAAGCACTAAATGCACCCACTGCATTTGTACTAGACGTATCTAGACTCCAAGATGTGCAGACGTATGCAGGCATGGTTAGCAAAAGTTAGATGCAACTTAACATGCAAAATTGTTGGAATGATTGGTAGGAATTGGGCAATTGACTCTGGACATGTTTGATCTTCTGGAGAACATCACCGCAACCTAATTGAGACTACTAAATGCAAGGGGTAGATGTATTATTTTGGAAGGGCAACGAGAAATTGCCCAAGAGAAAAATCAACGCTTGGTCACAAAGGTTGTTAAACTTTGTGCACAACTTGCAGAACAAATAATCCTCACCCCAGCAATGACAAGAGATGAAGCTATCAAATAACTTCAAGAATGATTTTAGTAGGCTAAGGAGGAGATAATGATGGTCATATTTCAACAATCTGTAGCAGAAGCTAAAACGCACTTAATTAAAAAGGACTTAATCAGATGCACTAGGAGAATGAATCATTAACCGCACAGAATCATCACCTGCAAAATGTTGATGCGCAAAAGGATTAAATGCAAGAATTCATTCATCAACAATAGGAGCAGCTTGCCAAGGTAAACACTAAATTGAGGAAATTGGCCACAAAAAACTATAATTTTTCAATGGAGGAGGTATGCACATTGCGCTAGAAATCAACCATTGAGATTACCACTTGGAAGAACGAAGCCCTAAAATTTAAGAAAGTGAAAGAATCACTACAAATAGGTTGGCCTACAGAAGGAAGTAAATGAAAAACAAATTCAAATAACAAAGGTGAAATTGAAGCCCTCCAACAACTCTAGCAAGGAAGAGAGATGTGGCAACCCATCGTTGATGGAACTGACACCTACAACAAAGCAAAGATTTGCTTAAAGGAGTTGCAAATCACGGAAATGACAAAGTACATGGAGTTGGCCAATCTCTGTTATGCAAACCTAGCAATGCTAACAGCTAGATGGTCATTATCAAAGTTGGAGAAACAAGTGGCTAGCTCGTATCTGCTATACAAGGCTGAGTTCAAGCACCACAAGGATGTCAAGTAGAATCTTGAGACTACTAATGCTGAAATTGAAGTTCTTAGAGGGAAATTCAGAGATCAACAATCTATCGCTAAGAACCAAGACAAATGGATGAATGACTACCAAGAGTTGAAGAACATAGTCAAGGCATTCAACATTGAATACAAATAGTTTTTTGCTTGGTTTTTCAATGCCTAGGAGTTGTTTTTAGAAATCTTGTATCCTTAGGATGTGCCCGTTATGACCCACATTAGGGAAGCTGTGTGGATGGTGCATGATCCCAAGAGTAAGGAGGAGAAAATGAAAGCACTATTGAATACTTTTCACCTTCCACCTGAAGTCCTAGTAGCAGTAGGATAGCTACAACCACCTCAACCACTTGTGCGTGAAGCTGGTGAAGGTCCCTTGGAGCCTCAAGAACCACCACCGCTTAGGATTATTTAATCTTCTCCAACAAGCTTCACACCATCAAGGAACGTGCTATCCAATTTCGAATATTTGAGTCATGGTGTTCAAATTTGTTTCCTGAATACCTTTATTTTTTGTAATGAGTTGATCCCTACACTCCATTTTTTGTCAAGTTAATTAATTTTTTTTTGTTGAAAAAAATTCAGTCAATAATCCCATACTTTCCCAATTTTGTAAAAGAACTCGAGGATGAGTTTTCATTCAGTTGTGGGCATATGATGAGTCACATTCTGTCGGCTGCATCAACGTGACCTCGTAGATGTGGCCTTGTCGATGAGGCCTAGTTGATGCATCATATCATGTGTCGATGTGGGCCTGTCAACATAGTGTCATGTGTCAGCTATAAATACACACTTGCAACCACATTTATGGTAATAAGTAGATTGTAGTTGTATCGGAGCTCTTGCATTTTTTCCATTTGAAAGTTAGAATTTTTCCTTTGAGTGTCCATAGCATGAGCCATTGAGTGTAAGAATCTTTATTTGAGCATTGTTGTACCTAAACATGATACTGTGTGTGGTAATGAAGACGAGCTTTTTGATAAACCTTGCAACACTTTGGATAAATTAGCTATTTCACTTATGCATCCAATGTTTTCAGTTATTTGTTAATTGTTCTCAATTATTTCACAAATATTTTTCATCAATTGAGTTAATGAAGTAATTAAGCTAGATAGATTAAATACATAAGTACGACCGCTCTGAGCATAACACATATTCGCTTGGTAATCCCAGCAGCGTTATCGCTTGGTACACCCAGTAGTGTAGTGCTTAGTCACCTAGTAGTGGATACGTGGGTTTAGAATGTGTATGGAAAGTGACAATGGATACTTATGTTAGGATTAGTTAAATGATTAGTTAATTAGTTAATTTAGATTAGTTAATCAAATCCCTTTTTATCTACAATTCAAGCACCCCAACTATAAAACATAAAAATGATAAAAATCGAATGCCTCGGTTACACTTAACCATACCAACGAACGTCACAAGTGTAATTGGGAAGACAACGATTAACCTTAAGGCTAGATTCACCTTCTAAAGGGCTAGTGCACTTGAAACAATAAAGTTCACAAAATTCAACTGGATTGCATGTGAACACTTTGTGATTCGTATGGTTGGGTGTAGGGGTACCTCGCTGCTCATCAATAAGAATAATCAAATGTTAACAAAGAAATCAAAGAAAACAAAAATTTTTAGGAATATTTTTTATTGTGTAGAAAACATTGATCAATTCAAACATATAGCTCATAACAAAAATATGTCATTGTTTGATAAGAACAATGTTAACTCAAAAATCAAAACTAACAATGCCAAACATATTATAGTTAATGGTAGAGATTCTTAACGTACGATTTACATTAAGTAGGGATATGCTAGGATGAATGTAAAATATGTTGGTATTTCACCCCAACTTTCTATTCATACCTCAAATCCTTTTACTATTTTAAGTTTATGCATAGAAGTTGAAAGTGATGTAAATGTTGTCATGGCATATCATCCTTGCTACTAACAATTAATTTTTTGCTTTTGATTTTCCAAAAAATATCAATTATAAGGTTGTACATATGACTAGTTTTTGCCCCATGTTTTTGGTATCAATGTTGAGCATGTGATGTATAATTTTTTTTTATTTTTTTTTATTATCAATATTTTTTTGTGGTGCAACACTCCCCCTCCCCTAAATTGACCTCTATGAGATTCAAATACTATGATGTTGGGTAAACAAATAGCTATAATAACATTGCTAAAATTTTCCCTAAAATAAATTAAGTAGCTCATGTTGACGGATAAAAGAATACTAGTATAAGTTGCAATAATAAAAAATTAGGAAAAAAAAAAGCCATCCTTTAAAAGCTTTCACTTATGTTTAAATTTGTTATCTGTGTTAATGTATATAATTTTTTAAATCATTATTTTT
>MNCI01007422.1:4882-54929 GCA_015680685.1 Gnetum montanum
TGGCATAGGAGATAAGCCAAAAATACCAAAAAATCCACATACCTCAGACTTGCTTAACCATACACCGTGACACATACAAGCAAGCCTGGGAAGACAACGAACGATTAACCCCAAGTGTTTCTTGTGGCGTTAAGGCATTTAGTCTGCGGAGTTCGACCGGATCGCGCGTGTACGCTCGTATTCATATGGTGGAGTGTAGGGGTACCTCGCCACTCATCAACAGGCATCATAGAAGTCTTGTAAATGTTGTTGCAGATCTAAGTCATAGCCTCCTGAGAAATTGGAAAAGTTGTTTAAATCGAGCCTGGTTAGGCGACTCTCTTTACGATGCCTACAGGAGATTCGAACAGCCTCTTGTATTTGCATTAAGCTTGTAGTGGCCAGTAGGGGTTCATCGTCATCGAGTAAGTTATGCTTTCGTGCGTTGGGACGATGCTGCCTTCGTTTATGTTTATAAGAAATCCCCACCTCGGATTGCGTACTCCAATCTTCATTGTCATATAATTCGTTGGTTCTCCAATGAATTGCCTCACTAGATGTGGTGCTATCGTAGTCTTGTAGGAGAGGCATGGTTGTGAAATTGTGTGTGAATTTTTATGTGACTTTTTGTAATTATTTCTTCCTAAAAGATATATCGTTAATTCCTATACAGCAACCTTGTATGATGTAACTAATCTAGATAACTAGCACCGTCCCCAACAACGACACCAATGATGAATGGCGAGGTACCCCTACACTCAACCATACGAATACGAGCACTTCACACATGATCCGGTTGAACTCCGTAGACGAACTAGTTGTGGTATCTAGACAGTTACTCGTAGATTGTAGTTCGTTGTCTTCCCACCTGGACTAGTATTAGCTTTGTCATGTATGGTTTAGTCCAAAGTGAGGTGTATGATGTGTTCCTACACTAATGCTACTCCTGGGTATGATGGGAAATAATATCAACTAAGCTAGGAGAGAGAGAGGGTGAGAGAGAATCTAAACTAGCCTAAGTGCGATGAGCATCCGTTCCTTAATCATCCGTACACATCTTGGACCTCGTGCAGGACTACCACTAGGATTACTGATGGGATGCGATATCGCATGGGCCGCGATATCGTGTACGCTATATCGCGGCCGTCGCAATATCGCATCCCTTGCAATATCGTGTACGCGATATCGTGGTGCGTCGTCATATCTATAAATAAGAGGTGGCTCTCCCTTGTTTCCTCATCCTAGGCTAGACAGTAGGGAATCTCTGGCAGATTGATCACTCTAGAGATAGAATATTTTCCATGTGCTCACAGTAGGAGTCCTAAAGTAAACGGATCTTTATTCGAGCAAACATTGTACTTGAACACAAGTTTGTGTACGGCAATAAAGACGAGCTTCTTGGATAAACCTTGCAGTGCATGGAATAGGCTAATTAGGATTTTATTTATTGTTATTTATTATCTNACAAAAACATAAAAAGCTATAAAAATCATATACCTCAGACTTACTTAACCATACACCGTGACAACTACAAGTAAGTCTAGGAAGACAACAAATGATTAACCCTAAGTGTTCCATGGGTGTGTAGGCACTTAGTCTGTAGAGTTCGACCGGATCGTGCGTGCTATGCTAGTATTCGTATGGTTGAGTGTAGGGGTACCTCGCCACTCATCAATTACCAAGCGCATGGCCTAGGTATGCTACTAGGTTACCAAGTAGTTGCACTTAAATGCTCGTCATTAAGTCGTACTCATTCCGCGTTACTAGGAGATAAGGGTAGAGAAATATTAGCTAAAAAAGAAATAAATAACAATAACAATTAAATAATTAAGCTAAGTGGATGCTATAATGATGAAGTAATCTCGATCTTTATTGCTGGTCATGTGCATGTCCAAGTACGTCACACGCGAATAAGGATACCATACAATTACAATCATCACACTGCGGGCATGCACTAGGAGAAAGGGTTGAGAGGAAAAACTGACCAAAAGTCCCTACCTATACTAAAACTAGATTCTAAACCAAATCCGCCTGCCTCTTATTTATAGATGAGGAGACAGGCCGCGATATCGCATCTAGGCTGCAATATCGCAACCAACAATTCATGACTCATCAATCAAGCATTTCCTAAAAACAAGCCCTTCTAGAAAGGTATACATTTTGTCAATTGGATCCTTTCCCCCCTCACTATCATTCTTCTTAGATCTCATGTTTTCAAAAGCATTTGGAGGGCCTGGAAAATTCTACATAGTTATATTGACTAGACTAACGGCAAGATCAACCCTACTATCCTCTCTAAATTGTGTCCATGGTGGTTACCTTTGTCACTCACTCCCCTTACCATCACAAATGCTAAGGTTGCTACCTCTTGGTATCGGAAGGGTGTTATTTCTTTGAATTGTCTTAGGTTGGCTAGTCAATGGATTTTGGGGGTTGAGTTTAATAATTTGTATGGGGAGCTAGATGCAATGAACCATTGCCTAGTTCAGATTTACTCCTCTCTCCATGGTCATTGGCAACTAGATGTTACAGTGCAAAGCCCTTTTCATGGCCTTTAATGGCTTAATGGGGTTTAACTCCTACCTTACCGACCATTTGTCCCCTTTCACTTTATGCAAGATCCATCTGAGGTCATTCAACGTTGTAATAAGTCTTGGCACAAACAAGAGTTAGTAAAATTCTGGATCCCCTTCTTCCAACGTATTTGGAAACTATCAACCCTCCCCAAAATTAAGCAATTCCTCTAGTGTCTCCTCCACCAAGGTCTACCTATTGGTAAACGTTTAGAATATCTAGGAATTCCCAAGCCTAATTGCCCTCTCTGTGGTGGACAAGATGACTTTGTCCATGTGTTTTGGCATTGTCCCTTTGCTCAGCATGTGTGGGAGTGGGCTTCCAAAGTTTTTCCATCATCAAGCTATCTCAAGATGATGCCATATTCGGCTTTTTGGCCATTACTTTTGCTAATTTTAATTTTCTGTAGAAAGTTATTAGACCTATTATTTTATATTATATTTGGAAGCACAGATGCAATGTTATTTTTCAAAGGACAAATTATTCTATGTCTGCTTACCAGGTTGGAGAAGTTGCAGATCTTTCATCTCATTCATTTCCAACTCACATCTCAAGCATCCAAGTTCAACCTGGATAGTCATCAATTGGTTCATCTCCTACAGCCTTGGGAAAGACCTGTGCGTTCCAGCAACACTCTTCATCAGTAATCTCTACAATGAAGCTTCCCTTCTTTAAGTTGTGTGGAGTCACCATTTGGAAGTCTCTCTGTCCTTCCGAGAGCTCTCTGCCTCATCTAAATTTATGCCATTTTCTCTTGTAATGGGTTAGTTTGTGTTGATGATTGGTAGTGTGCCAGATTTGAGTTTCCTCCTTTAGTAATCGATTATTTATAAGGTTGTTTCCAAGTCTCATTCACTGTTATGTGGGTTCCCCCTTCCCTTTAACCCTATGAGTTATTGTGGTTACTATGGTTACTGTAATTGATACTCCACAAAGAGGGAATATGCCTTTTAAACGGAATTTAAGGCACAATTATTTATAAGGTTGTTTCCAAGTGTCATTCACCGTTATGTGGGTTCCCCCTTCCCTTTAACCCTATGAGTTATTGTGGTTACTATGGTTACTGTAATTGATACTCTACTATGGTTACTGTAATTGATACTCCACAAAGAGGGAATATGCCTTTTAAACGGAATTTAAGGCACAATTATCTCTTACGTCCATTCCCTTCCCTTCCCTTCCCTTCGTTCTCGTCCTTGGCGGGCAAACCGTGTGCAGCATGATTAAGAAAAGGCCGCCAAATTCAAACGCGCCGAGTTATTTTATAACCAAAAACGTTGCCATTATTATTATTATTATGATTAAGACGGTCCGTGTTGTTGAGTGCACGCAGATTCCCGGATTATGCCGTCGTACTGAAGAGACGTGCAACGACATGAGAAAACCCAAAACACAATCCCATCATCACCATTTACCGCGGTAAAAATCACTGCCGCGGCCGTAACTTGACTGCGGTATTTCGGACGCGCCGCGATGATGGCGCTGGGTTAAAGGCGGACATGGAAATGGGAAGCAGTATGTGTTTCATGCACATCATGCAGCCATGCATGCATGCATGCATGCGTCATCATCACGTGACCGTACCATGACGATGGGGAACCATGCAGCATCATCATCATCATCATGATCCACATTCTTTTAGATGATGGGCATTGGGTCCATGTTAGTACCTGACGTCGTCATTTTGTTCGATTTTCAAACAACACTCAATGTGTGAGTTTTGAGTCCCCTTACACTCTTCTCTTGTTGTGTGCACGCCTTTTCATTTCTTGAAGCCTGTGCCAGTGCCAAATTGGCCTGCTTACATGTTGGATTCATGATGGTTTTTGGAAACTCTATCTTGTGTTCTTGGAAATATACACTTTAACGTTGTCCCTCTATCGCCCCTCCATGTGTGTTTGTACTTGTTATTTATTTTTCAAAGATCAAATGAAATTTGGTTATATAGATGTGAAATATTTATTAAAAAGGAAAATCAATGAGGCATTGTTTACTTGCTTTAGCTTAAAGCATGCTACGTTGTAGTTTACAAGTTATGTGTTTGATTTCCAAAATATGTTTACAAACTAGGGCATTTGGGATTTGCCTACATTAATGGTCGGCCTACCTATCAACTATCAAGTATATATTAAAAGTAATTCAATAAAGCCATAAGGTAATATAATTTTGGCCAAAAGGCACACTACTAGTTTATTGGACTCTGTCATGGAAAATAAATAATCATCTTCGTATTGCTAAACCAACAGAGGAACATCTTTCGCAGGAATTATTATGAATACTTATCATCATAATGCTTAGCCAAGAGATGAACAAAAATTATTAACTATGAGATAATATTTTCGATGTAAATTATTATACTTACGCAATAGCTTAGCCAATTACTAACACACAAAATTTAAAGTTAGATAACTATCATAACAAGAATAATTTAACACTAGTTTTGACTTTTTTTGACATGAA
Source organism: Gnetum montanum (assembly GCA_015680685.1). Lineage (NCBI taxonomy): Eukaryota > Viridiplantae > Streptophyta > Gnetopsida > Gnetales > Gnetaceae > Gnetum > Gnetum montanum. The sequence continues at coordinate 9,896 of MNCI01007422.1, forward strand.
AGTCAATTCTTGGTGAATCATTTCTAAGATTTCATTAATTTAAAAAATAAAAAAATTTCTCCGGGCCAAATAATGAAAACATTTTTAATCTCAATTTTATATAAATCTATTTTCTATGGAGTATATGGAGGATGATTAAGATTTTGCTATCTTGGTTTGTTAAAATGAGTTAACTGTTGTCAAAAGTAGCTGTTAGACCTAATCACAAGATTGTGAACCTACGAAAATGGTAGCCCTAATTTCAAAAAGCTTGTTTCTTTCGTTGGACATTATAGCAACACATTCCCTGTTGTACCTTAGCGGCTTAACGGGTTACAATATGTTTGTAGAATGATGACGAGGAAGAGCAACCGTACTCTCTCTTTTGAGACAAAATAGGCGAATTATGCCTATCATGCTTTACTTTCTGAATTTTTATTATTTTGTTATTCCTTCAAAATATTCCAAGACATGGTCATGGTCATGCATCCATGCCCATAAACTGTAGGTATGCGGATGAGGATGGGACGATGTGGTCATGGTTAGCCCATTCGAGTGGTTTAAGGTTGGGTCAATTTCCGCGCGGCCACGTGCACCCGCATTTTTTTATTATTATTATTTTCAGTTTTTTGAAACCCGGACACCCGTGATTTGTTGGATTATGCAAATGGCGGCGCCTAACTCAACCCAATGTCAGGCTCAACGCACGGTTAACGTAACCAGGGAGGAGAGTTCGACATCGGAAAACCATAGCATCACATTGGGGTATTTTAAAAAAAGGATAACCATCAACTTGATGTTGATCAGTCAAGTAAAATCATGTGTTCAGTCGAATTGATTCCCGACATAGTTCCGGTGACTCCGTAACTTTTTAACTTGCTTGTGAAGATCTATGTTAACTGACTCACATGTTAAATGCTTAGTTTACATGAGGTAGGAGAGGGTGGCAAAAACTATGATGGCATCCGAATTTAAGTTTCAGCGGTTAATTTTGTTTCAAGGATGAGCTACTTGGAAATTTGTGCTTTGGACTAGGTGACAATAGCCTTAATTATTCTTTTAAGAGATTAAATTGGGTTGACAATAAATGTTTTCAAGAAGTACAGAATTTTCTAATATTGTGATGATTTTGAAACCACATTGATTTCCATTTCTTTTCTAAAAATTTTTCTCATAACTAAGCATTGCTTAAAAGAATTTATGAACTAGGTTTTCTATGCCAAGATATATCTACGTATAAATTTGCAACCACATTCCTTCATGATGCCTAACTACATTTACAGTGGCTAATGTCATGCCAAGACTCTTACTACTAAACAAACATATCATTATTTTATAATTCATTGTCATCTTTGTCTTCTTCAACAATGAGATGTTAGCCTAGTGGTGTACATCTTAGCCTGGTAACCCAGGTCATAGGTTTGATTCTACTAGGTAAAAGTGAGTTATAAATTTCTATAAAATCTTGGGGTGTACCTATGTTTCAATTATTTCAAGTTCCAACACCCACCCCCCATCTTAGCATTCTTCCAACATTATTATCTTATAAGTAAGATTCACTAAGGTGGTGACAATAAGGTGTTAGCCTAATGGTCAAACACTTGATTTGGAAGCTCTAGGTCATGGGTTTGATTCTAGTAGGCAATGATGAGTTATATAAAGTGCTAATTAGACTATATATCTTGGGATGTACCTGTGTTTCACTTACTTCACATTCCAACACCTCACTAAAGAAAAGGTAGTTAATAAGAGGTAGCTAACTTATCTAACAAGTATTTGTAGGTAAGAGATTGTTAGTTTGAATCACAATTTAGATACCTTAATGTTCTATGTAAATTTTAACAAAGTATCGTATTTGCTATATGTCTAGAAGGTGCATATAATCAAATAGTTTCACACCATTCTCTCCTCCTAACCCCAAAAGTGTAACTTAAACTTGCAACCTATAGCAAACAAGGCAACAACCATAGCAAGTTGAGCTATGGTTTCATTAGTTTAAACCACTTATTTAAAAAACAAGAACTCAAAGATAAGGGAATCAAGCACTATTTATGAAGAAAAGAATCTAACTAATGAGCTTGAACCATGATTTTCCTTTTTTTTCCTTCCTTTTTTTTGGGGTTTTTTTAAGGCAATTACAAGTAGGAAAGTTTATTGAAACTCGAAATAATTTGACTATAGGTACACCCAAAGACATATAACCACTAGAGCACATTAGAAGACTTATTTAAGAATATAATGATGCCTTAAGTATTGGATGGACAAGGGTGATGAAACCAAAGGAATGACTATACGTACATCCCAAAAGATATATTCAATATGATAATTTAAAAGATTATAGAGGAATATAATGATGCCTCAAGTGTAACTTAAACTAGCAAACTCTTGCACAACAATATAATGAGCTAACCACTTGAGCCACATATCACTTACTAGAACTCAAGTAATAACATAAACAAACAATCATATATCTTGCATACGATACCTAGTGTGTAGACATTATACATGATAAGAATAAACATTAATCATTGCATGGACAATGAACTATAAAAATTGGTAAGCTAGTTACTTCGTAGGCAACAAATTGTAAGTGTAAATTATGCTTAAGGCACCCTTTTGTTCATTGTAATGTTTTGAAAGTAAGTATTGCATTACATGGTGCATTTTTATCTTACAATGGGGTGTTGGAACTTGAAATAAGTGAAACATAGGTACACCCCAAGATATATAGTCCAATTAGAACTTTATATAACTCACCATTGCCCATTGGAATCGAACCCATGACTTGGAGTTTCCAAATCAAGTGTTTTACAATGATTACAAGATAGATTAAAAAGATCCTATTAACTGCATAGTGTTAGCTTAGTGGTAATAGTCTTGGCTTTGTAACCCTAGGTGATGAGTAGCGAGGTACCCCTACACTCAACCATACGAATACGAGTGTCTCACATGCGATCCAGTGGAACTCCAAGGACTAAGTGCTTACACGCCTTAATGAAACACTTAAGGTTAAACAATCGTTGTCTTCCCAAACTTACTTGTATTGTCACGGTTGTATGGTTAAGTAAGTTTGAGGTATATGATTTTTATATCTTTTATCCTTTTAATGTCTTATGCTAATGAGGAAAGGTGAAGAGAACTAATGGCTAACTTTCATTAACTATTCACTAACTAAGTTCTAATTGTCCTAACACCAGTATCTGTTCCCACTTGCCATACACATCCTGAACCAGTGCAATGCTGCTGGGATTACCAAACGCTAATCGTTACTAGGTTACCACGCGCTACACACATGCTCGAAGCGGTTGTACTGAGTGTACTTAACTAGGAGAGTCAAGGGTTGAGAGAGATTAATTATCTAGGAAAGCATTTAAACATTTAACAATAATTAATTACTATTTATCTTAGTCCATATGCTGCAAGGTTTATCAGAAAGTTCTTCTTTATTGCTGTACACAAATGTGTGCTTAGGTACAATTTGCTCGAATAAAGATCCGTTCACTTTAAGACTCCTACTGCGAACACATGGAAATTATTCTAACTCTGGAATGGTAAAACTGCTATAGTTCGGCTAAGGGTCTAACTCTAAGTGTCTGAACAAGGAAAAGCCGCCTCTTATTTATAGACATTGCGGCGGGCCACGATATCGCAGATGCAATATCATGTACGTGATATCGCAGCTCATCACTAGGTCATAGGTTTGATCCCACTAGGTAGCATTGAGTTGCTCTTTATGTAACAAGTTGTGTGTGCAATTTGTGCTTAAGATATCATTATGTTTTATTTAAGTTTTATTAAAGTACTGTGTTTTATGGGATGTTGGAACTCAAAAGTATTTGACTATATACACTACATAGCCAACACAATATTTTTGTATACCTTAGGTATAACATGAAGGTTCTTTAAGTATGACTCTAGCTTCAAACCCTTTGGGTCTACAATATTTGTTAGAGAATGAACTAATCTTGTGAGCCACTTTTCATTGGCTTGTATTAGCATAATGGCTTAAAGATACATATAGTCAAAGTTTCAATTTCAACCACCCCAATAAATGATTTAATTAGTTGCAACTAACTTAAAAATCTATCACTATTGATATGAAATTGAAACTGAAATTTTGTACTTAGATTCCTTGAATATAAAAATTTAGATACCAATGAAGAAATAAATCTAATAGAAGCTTAACTCATGATTTGTTGATTTTTAAAACAATAAATCGAACTACTTACAACCGACACAGTGATGTGACCATATTCAAATTACCTATTTGTATGCCTAGGATCATATAGTCGATGCATTTGATTTAGCCATGGATCAACCAAAATAGAGAAAGAGAGCTCATAAAGGTGACCCCACCTGAAATTGATAAAGCATGCATGAAGGTCATGATGATAGAAAATTTTGGTTGGAATGGACGTTGAGACTTCTAAGTCACATCATACTTTCAACATGAACCTCCGGGCAAGCTTCTTTAATGGAAGAGAGAAGCGTAACCATCTCAGTAAAAAACATAAGGTATCCAATGTGAACTCAAGTCCATAACCAAACGACAAACTAAAATTTGAAATTAACCCGTATATCTCCAAAAGCTTCCGGACCAAACAAAGGTCAGAATTGACCTTTTAATTCAAACTCGACAGGCAGAAACAATGCAAAAGCGAGATGTGTATGAATCTCAGGACAATAAGAAGGTATCCGAGGCAAACTATTTGTTTTGGGTAGGCAGATAGTGAGAAAGCCTGTTGAAACATAACATATATATCGCCTTAAAATCCAAATCCAAAAAGGGTTAAAAAAAAAGGATACGTGGAAGGCCCAAACTCTAAAGTCACACACCCATATGGGGATCTCCAAACCAGTCACGCTTGACAAGCGCTTGAGAAGGAAAAAAGTGGATGGGATGGAAGGGCAAAAAAGCAGAAGCATTGGAAGAAACCATGGAAAGGCAAACATTGGAATGGTAGTATTTTTCTTTTGTGGGGAATGGATAAAATTTTTTATCCGAGGAAAGGTAAAGTGTAAAAGATTAAAAAAGTCTACCTTGGATCCATGCAAGTTGGGAAGAAGAATGAAGGTATGGGGATGGCCCCATGAGAATGTGTAGGGAAAAAGGAGAGTACATTCAATGATAGCATTGGATAGAGTGGAGTGGGTAGCAAACATGCAGTTGAACAGGGGAATGAGGGGTATCCAATGTTGCTGATCTATAATGATTATGATTCCCCCTTTGCAAATATGCCATGCTTGATCCATCTTCCCCAAATTTTCCCACACATCCATACCATGTTCCGTGTCTATCACTGTTCCAACCCTTGATCCGATCCAAGTGTCTCTGCTTTCTTTTGTTTTTAGGGTTGGTGTTTTCTAAGGTTTTAGGTTAAAAAAATTGAAATTCCAGAGCGTGTGTGTTGTCAGTGGTTGCAGTGAATGTGAATTTACCATGTTTTCGCTGCATTTTCCGTTTTCTACCCATCATTAACCCCATTTTTATCTCCCTAATCCACCATGACTATGACTGTATGTTGCTGCAAGTTTGGATTTGGTAAAAGAGAAGAAAAAACAACCATTATCAGGCCTTGTTTATCTCTCTCTGCTTGTTTTCTGGTTTGCAGTTTTCTTTTGTTGGTGGGTGCGGTGTAGTTTTGGGAGTTTTGCAAACAGCAAGAAGTCATCCAGGTCTTGGTTCTGGGTCTGGACTGTTGTGCTCAGTCAATCCTAGATATGCAGCAGCAGTAGTTAACTGATTTAACAACCTTTCCTTTTCCGTGGTGAGCTAGCCTGCTGCTGGGGGTGAATGCTGTTCAAGTTCAACTTCAACTTCGCTCCCACATCAGTGAAGTTGGCGGTGCAGGCGGAAAAATATAATTTTCAGGGGCTTATTCTGCACCTGGACCGTGGGCTACTATACTCTCTCTCTCACACACACATAGATACCCTTCACTCCCACCACAGATTCCTGTGAGTTGAGTTGTGTGTTTTTGGCCGTGTGGGTCTTTGCTGCAGTTGCATGCCCTCCTGCTGTCATTTTCATGGGAAAATACTTGATGAGGAGGAAGAAGAAAACCATGGAGATCAGCCACAGCAGCAGTGCTGCTGCTGCTGTGGGATTGGGAGTGAAGAAGAGCAGAACCAGGGCAAGAACCAGTGTGGCTGTATTGCAGAGCTTTTCCTCTTCCTCTTCTGCCCCTGTTCCCAGGATTCACAGGGCCGTACGAAGGAAGCAGAATGCATGCTCACTTGTGGGTTTTGATGAATCCACGAGTGTTTCAAGCTGCTCAAAGAAGCAGCGCTGCACTACTAATGCTGCAGCAGTAGCTGCCAGGGCTCTGAACAGTTTTTCTTACCCCAACACAAGGAGCAGAGCCAGGGGGGCAAATTTTAGCAGGAACCCACATGGAAAAGAACCAAAAGCAACAGTTGAGAAAGAAGTTGTGGGTTTACGAGAGGAGAAGCAGGAGCAGGAGGCCATGGAGGTCTGCTGTGGAGAAACTGAAGGGATATTCCATGATAAGCAGTCCAGAGAGAGGTGGGTTGCCTGTGCTCCTTTCTATTTTTTTACCCAATTTCTCTTTGGGTTTGTTAGTTGAATGCTTTATTTGAGCTTTTATTTCTGTTTCCTTATTATTCGTGATCTCGACATTTTGCTGAATAAGTTGTTTGCTCCGGTTGCAGAAATGGCAGGGCGAGAACACCTAGTCCAGGAGGAGGCCATTGTCAAAGCTTGGAAGCCCCCGGTTCCACCACAAGGAGCAGAAGAAAAAGCACAGAAACAGGGACCCATGCAAAGGGAGAACAAGGAAGAAGAAGAAGAAGAGAAAGAGGAAGAGAAACACAAGAAGCTGCTGCTGCTCCCAGTTCCCATGAAATGGAGGATTTCTTTGCAGGTGCAGAACAACAGCAACATAGATTTTTCATTGAGAGGTATCATGCAGTGAAACTAAACTTTAATTTCCTTGCTTGTTCCTTCAAACCAATCTCAACTCCTGTTTGTTTCTATATCTTTTTTTTCCCTGAAATTGAAGCAGCCAAATCATCTATTTTTTTCTTTTTTTGGTGGGTTTGCTATTATGTCATGAACCCCAGGTACAACTACGATCCTGTGAATGACGTGCCTCTTCCAGGCCGTTACGAATGGATGAGACTGAAGCAATGAAAAATCCTCCTCTGTTACTGTTATGCGTCTGCAACTCCATATTTTAATTTTTTTCCCTGAACTCAGTCTGCCCTGCACTGTTCTCTGTTTCTGCTCAGTATCCAGAGCTGGTGCAGCGCATGCAGCGGCTGTACAAAGTGAAGGCTCGGCATATTTGCTTGATGTACGGTGGGACATGAATGGCCGAATAGATTCTTCCTCATCAAATTCCTCTCCCATCTCTTCCATTTCCTTCCCTCTCTCTCTCTCTCTCTCGTGTTGTTTTTTCTCTCCTGCTAAAAAAATAGATATATATATATACCGATACCCTTTTCCACTGTACCGCACTCAGCTCACATGAAGCCCAGAAAATCATCATCCTGCAGCGTTGTTGGGCTTGTAGTGACTTGCACCTGTTTTGCTTACATGTACAGTAAATATTAATAATTTTTGTTTCTTTTCATTTTGGGGATCTCCAGAGGAAATGGAAAGGTTGCTTTCAGGGGTTTCTGGGTTCCCATAAACTGAATTCCTTATATAGTTGCGTGACTGATCATGAAAACTGTAGCATGTAATAGCGATGATCCTTTGGACTGAAAGTAAGGCTTTTGTTTCTCAACCATTGAACCAGATTCAAGCCTTGGCGCTTCGCTATTGCTATTAAAAAAACAAAAAGGTTAACCTTTTCACTTATTCATTGGTCCTTCCAAGCTTGCAGGAATTTATCCCTTTAAGTGATGATACATTATCCGGGATGCAATGAAGGTGCGCTAAAAACTCGTTCAGGCATTGCTTCTGAAGGTTTGGGAAGCTCCTGAGACTTTAATGGTCTACGTATTAGTTTTTTCGTTTGAACTGGTCATTCCTGACTTTCTCTTACAGTGATCGTAATCGTCGGCCCTGCTGGAAAGTTTATAAGAAAATATTTATTGACCACTGTTACGTTAATGCTAGCTTCCAGCATTGTCTCTGGCTTTCTGTCGCGGCCTGTGGATTTCAATGAAAAAACCAGATGACTTTTGACTCGGGACATTTGCTTAATAAAGCATAAAGGTTACATGAATGATGAGGAGACCTGCTATACAGGGTTTGCAGTCCTGGCTTATTAGGAAAACACAGTTGCAGGATGACATGGTCAGGTTTTCTTTGGAGGGATAATACGATGCTTATTTCTCTGGCTAGAAGATGTAGGTTAGATCCTTGTCTCTTAAGAGAGGTAAGTTCGGACCTTATTTAGCTTAAATGAGCATCGAGGCCCAAGGTGATAACCATGTCAGGAACTTTGTATCAGCAATGTAGCGCTTTTACAAGGAAACTAAAGAGTTTGTGGTATGGCATGGTCAGGATCTTTAGAACAACTTTTACAAGGAAACTAAAGAGTTTGTGGTATGGCATGGTCAGGATCTTTAGAACAAAACTGAGACTTGTGTTTTTTGAACTCGTCTCAAAATGCAAATGATTAAGCTTTTTGTGCAGACGATTTGCATCCCATATTCCTAGTCATAAGCCTGTCATTTTCATGCTATGTTAAAAGTTTATAAACAGGTACCATGGTAATTTAAGATAGCGATGTACAAAGATGACTTCATTCACTTTTAAAAAACTTTTCTGGAAGGTAAATAGATCATCAATTCTATTCTCTTTTTCCTTTAAATGGCATAGTAATGAAAGGTTTCCTAGGAAAAGAAAATGGAGCTGAAGATAGCAGCAAGATTCCGGAGATCACAAAAGTTAAATGCTAGAAAGCATCGAAAGTGCGTCCAATAATTGCTTTATCATGGTGCTGAGCTTCATGAGTGAAAACTGTAAGGTTTTGCTTGAAGGGGAATCTTGTGAAAACGACTTTCCACAACAGAAATCTGAGATCACAAAACACAATGCCTCTTGTAAGTAAGTTGCATTCCATATCGTGAATCCGTTAATTTATTTTCACTTCTTTCCCAAAAAAGTAGCTTTTGTTCTAAAACCTTAAAATTTACCACTATATTGATATGAATGGTTGTTTAAAGCCATCTTAAAGCATTTAAATAAGGTAAACCTGTTTTATATTTAAAAATGTTTTAAAGGTAAATGATATTAATATTTTAAGTGCATTTTATTTGGCCATCTTTTATTTTTTATAGAAATCTATAAAATCAATTATTCATTATTTGTAACGGTAGAATGCATATAGTAGATCATCATTTGGAGTGATAGTAAAACAAGTTCAAACCTAAGAGTAACCACCAACGCAGTTAGGCTTTCCCTTATCCACCAACCCTTTTGAGATCCATTAGGCTCAACCACTCAAAGATGTGATGCTTTCACTTTTACTTATCCCCAACCTACTTGGCAAGATGAGTATAAATGCTCTCAAAGATTGTTGTAATGTACATGCTTTTTACATTACTATGAATCATGCAAATGATAATATTCAGGAGGAGGTTGAAGGATGTCTAACCCAAAGACAAATAGCTAACATTATGATTTAAAAAATTTATAAAGGAAAATTTATAAAGGAATATATTGAACCACCACTTAGAATGATGGTAAGATACTTGTTTCCTAAGTCATAAGACCTAGATTCAAGCCTAACCAAACTTAAGCTTCCACTCCACACCACCCCTCCTAAGACCTACCTAACCCTTACAAGATAAGCATGGAACCCCTGATCCTTTTTATAAAACTATAATAAAGTCAGGAAAATATAATCACCCCTCCTAAGACCTACCTAACCCTTACAAGATAACCCTTACAAGATAAGCATGGAACCCCTGATCCTTTTTATAAAACTATAATAAAGTCAGGAAAATATAATAATGCCTCAAGCAGGCTCTTCCCATCTCTTAAATAGAAAAACTCCGATAGTGCTACAAAATATTTAATATAATTAATTTAATGAACCTAGAATTAAATACATTTCTTACTAGTTCCCTACCCGTAAATGCTTCTGTTTAACGGAATACTTAAAAGATTGTTTGTAAGACAAGATTTAAGCGTCCCACAGCAATGAGAAGAAATAAGTTCCACTTTTCTTCTAAATGACTCAAAGACTCTCCATGTAAGCAGAATACGATAAATATTGAAACTATTGTCATGACCTTCATTATTCCAAATAAGACTATTAGGTGATCTAGAAATGGCAAAATGCTGCATTATCACAAGGCATATTTTGAAAAGAAATCAGTCACATCATTTAAATTCAATCATCCAAAGACTATCACGAAGAATTCTTTTTCAAATAAGAGATGCACCTCCCACAAATATTGTATTTAACATTGCTTTTAGTAGACAACGAATATCCATGCTAATCATTTTGCTTACGAAAATGCGAACATGTTCAGTAGCTCAATGACAAAACCAAAAATCATATGAAATTAATATCCTTCAATGAAAAATGACCACACAAGATCAAACGTACCTATGTTTTAACATTAAGTTACAAATTTTGTTAGATAAACTATGATACCTGGAAACCAGGATTCTAAGAATTGTCTCAAATCACAACTACATTTACTCGTGTAAGCCCTTGTTTGCAATCACCAAACATGAGTGACATCGATAAAATGGGTTCTTCTCAATCAAAAGACTTCGCTTTAGTCAACTGGATTTCAAGGCAATCGAAGAAAAAAGATGAGCACAATTTGAAGGTGTCGGATGATTTAGAATGTTATGCAAGTCCTTTCTCATACGGTTGATGTAAAGCAAGTAAAATAAGTGTTGATCAGTAAACACAACTGTGAAAGTTGGATCCAAATAGAATGTCAGAATGATTTTGAAAGATCAATTCAGAGGAAGGAAATATCATATTATGTTTCAGCTCTTTCAATGGGCAAGGCTGGAGACACGAACTCAAACTTAAAAAGTTTAAACAGTAAATTGTAGCGCAAGTCCTTGGAATTTCGTAGGGCAAACTATTCATAGCAGTCGGGCATTACTGCTTACAAATATAGGCCTAATTCAAGGGGCATCTCAAGTGAACTTCTTCACCCAGAATTAACGGAAAATTACATGGAATCAAAAAAGAGACACAAATTTCATCGACTATTACCCAAGAAATCCCAATACAGGCCTTTTGTCCGTCAAGCCTACATTTCTTTCCCTATTTATTGAAATTCAGACATATCCTCTGAGAAACATTGCTATTTCCAACATAACTGTATTCCATCAGTCTATTACATCTACAACCTCAAAATAAAAATCAAATTATTAACCCGTCGAGCTCTACAAGAAATGTTTAGTACATTTTTGCTGCAAAATCAATAAAATAAAATAAAATACAAAATCTCCTCAAGTACTTAAAAAACATTCCCCTGTGAACATTTTATTATACACAGAACAAGAACAATACCACTACATTTCATTTCAAATATAATTTATATGTTTTCATCCATATCCATGTGGCTACGTACATTTACAACTTACAACACTGTTAATGTTCTGGCGAACATTATAGTTGTCACCATGATCAATAGACAATCACTAACAAGCTATTGTAACATTAATAATCATTTTAGAAAGAATTAGAACGTGCTCCTTTCGCCAGGACAACGGAAAGGAGGTATTATGGTACACCTGAAGCTTGCAACAAGGCTATGACATCTACTTCTATGAAATTAATTTAGATTCTCTAAAATCCCGAAATTGAACATACAAACCTCATTTAGTAATCAAGTGTTATAGCAGATGTAATTGCAGAATTTAAATTCTGGGACTCTTGTTCTCCAATATAATCATCATTAACACTGCCTGTCCCCCGATTTGTTGGAATGGAACTCAGTAGCTCCAAACCTTCCTGACTCATTTGCTGAACCTCCAACGGCGAAAGTATCTTTATGAACCATACATTGTTGACAAACTCCCTGAATGAATAACTTCAATAGCTTTATTGTTTGTTCAAAAATTAACAAATAACCACACACAAGTAGAGGAATCCATCTAATACAATAGCACTATTGGCTAAATATACAACAAAAATAATGATGATTTCAAAATAACTTACTCCCAAGGATCGTCCCCTACTAGAAGGGCGTCATTCTCCTTGTCTACAAATACAAGCTGCCAGCCTGATCTTCGTGGGTCTTCAAGTTCACCTTCTAAACCAAACATGCGAGCAAGCTCACGACGCAGTTCAGGATAGCTGCTCACTTTTGATATATCCAGTGACCTTCCAACAGACCCATGCCTGTAAACCTGTGCAAATTCAAAGACTGCTTTGAGCAATACATGATATCATGCAATATACCTAGTGTTCTTTCAAAGCTACCAACGATAAACAAAATCCTAATACAGAAATACTAGCCTTTATGAAGGTACTACTAGGCGGATTTAATTGATCTGTGGTTTCTGTGGGTGGTAAAACTCCATTTTGGTCGACACAAGTGGGCACTCCAGGATCTGCCGTCACTTGAAAGTTGGGATTGGGATCCGCGAAGTTTGAGACATTAAGCGGTGGCATTACTTGTTCGGTTGCATTGCTCATGCCTCTCATATTCTGCATTGTGCCAGGAACATATAGAGAAGAAGAAGAATCAATATTCACACCAAATAGAAGATGATTCTGTGGATCCGTCTGAACGACTTCTGTCTCCCCAGGGCATTCCCTGGATGAAAACTGCAAGCATCTGGAAGGTGTCGTAATATTATACTGACCCAACGTTTGCGATGGAGTAACCATGCACTGGGAAACCAGAGAAGGAGATTCAACTTGGCCATTTGGTAGGCAAGAAACTACGCCATTTGCCATACGTTTCTGTACCCATTGAGTGGAAAACTGAGTGTCATTTTGCATAGTTCTCATCTGTTGCTGCCCAATTGGATAAGTTGACCTCGGCAAGTTTAGGTACTGAGAATTTTCTTCACCAGCCAATGAACCAAACAAGGTTTTTACAACGTTTCCATTGGAATTTGCAAGAGCTGAATTCGATGACAATGATACGGTCTGCTGCGGTCTTAGAGCACTGACATCATTGTTGGCTTGAAAGGGCTGCGGGCATGGTTTCTGCTCGGATGGTGTCTGCTGAATGGTGTCACTGAAACCAGTCTGAAGCCGTTCTTGCACAACCTTGTGTGGAGAAGTCGTCTGCTGCTGAACAAGATGACTTTGGGAAGCCGTTTGCTGATGAACAAGATGATTTTGGGAAGCCGTTTGCTGCTGAACAAGATGATTTTGTCCAGCAGTTTGCTGCTGAACTAGATGATTTTGTGAAGCCGGTTGCTGCGGAACCAGGTGATTTTGTGAAGGCGTTTGCTGATGAAGGAAGTGGTTTTGAGAAGCCATTTGCTGCTGAACGAGCGAATTTTGTGAAGCTGCTTGCTGCTGAATGAGGTGATTTTGTGAAGTTGCCTGCTGCTGAACGAGGTGATTTTGTGAAGATGCTTGCTGATGAACGAGGTGATTTTGTGAAGCTGTTGGCTGCTGAACAAGTTGATTTTGCGAAGACTGATGATCCTGTAGTCGCTGAGCTTCCTGCTGGAGCATCTTGAGCTGTACTGGGAACATGTTATCCTGCATTTGAGTGTTCCACCTGCCTTGAAGTTGCTGAGCTTGCAGCAACTGCTGCTGCTGCTGCAAAAGTTGCTTGTTAGGATCGACATTTCTCATTTCTTGCAAGGCCGCCGCAGCCAGGCTCTGGTACACGTCCGTTTGCTGCAAGCCTAACTGAGAGGCATCAATCCTCTGTTGCAGCCAAGGGTTCACACCAAAGCCTTGCAGAGCAGAGGCCTGCAAAGCACGATCGCCGTTTTCTCCTCTCATCCATAAGAACGGCGCACTTAAACCGCAATCATCCTCCCTAAAAGCTGCCGTAACTAAAAGAATCGCCCATAAGGATACAAATCAGAATTTTCAAAACCTAATGCCATGCTAAACTGTAACCATGTTAACTGATTCCTGAGCCAACTATAAATGCACATTTTATTCATTTGCCTTACGAGGCGCCCAGGTTCAAGGATGATGTTCCTCGAACTGGTTCAGAACTTAAAAAGAAGACAGGTCAACCAAGATGGAAAGAATTTTACCGCCGAATGAAGCAATCCCAGGAGGCCATGGCCGCTTTAATCTCAAAGGATATGGTGACGGATACATTGGGAAAGTTGTCAAAGGCTCAATCTCCCATAGTGAAACTCGATGCTGCCTTTCACCAGCTGTGGATTCATCCCATCCAACCTGCATGCATACATAGACAATATCAGTATTGCACTAAGCATCTATGCATTACACGAGAACATTTCTTCGAGAGAAACACCATTTAAAAGGTTACCTTCTCCTTTCATAGCTTAAGGCATGGAGAACGAAAGCCAGAAAATTGAAAAAATATAGTGGCAGCCGAAAACTCATAGCAATCATAAATGCAACAATACCTTGACTGAACGCCAGTGTGAATTCGGCCAACGAACCGGATCTAAGTCACTGATACCCGTTATCGTACCCATATACCTGAATGAGGCATAAACTGCCTATTAGAAGATCCAGTGTCTTAAAATTTAATTGAAAGAAAGCAGACGGCTCAAGTGATAATGGAAAGTCTATTGTTAGTAATTAATACCTCCTGACACTTGATTCTTCCGTTTCAAACAACATTCTAAATCGCATTCCAACTGATACCCTGGTATGATAAACTGCTTTCAAGTACTTGGCAAGAGGTATCACGAATTCTGAAGGACTTGCCCTGCATGACAATATGTTGGCATAGGCATACGGAAATAAATGTGATTTGGTTTTGTGAATTTAATGCTATAAACTGATAATTAACAATAAATAACAAACTCTACCTTGGATTATAGAAGATAGTGAACCGAGTATTTGTGGCATTAGCATGAGCCGCAGCAGCAAGGAGACCAATGTGCATACTATCACTCGAAAGAACTGACGACGGCATTATAGCCTGTGGCCTATTTGCTCGCCTTATTCCTAACAGCAGTTGATTCTTTTCATTCCTGTAGGATGAGTGAGGTTAAGTCTGAGCGCCAGAACCTCATCCTGGTAAAAATACTATAAATAGGCAAGTACAAACTCTTAAAATTAATCAGGACACGATACAACAGTGCAAGCTTACATGACATGACAATGCCCTTAAGAAAACAATTTACTCACATAGAAGGGTATGATGTTTCATCATGGAAATTATGATTTCTTAACGGAATTTTGCAAAATAAGAATTAAAAAAACTAACCCACCAAATAAAAATCACGGAATCACCAGCAACAAGTCTTTTGGCACTAACGAAAACACTCCAACCGGTTGTTAGAAGATGCCTCTTGGGCTGGCCTGCAGCATAAAAAAACTAATAAACTATTACACCTAGGAACAGCTCTCTTGTACCCTACATTCCAGACAATCGTTTGATGCTAACCCAGGCAAACTTACATTGCCCTCCCGGCAACGCTATACATAGAGCATACTAATCAAAATTTGAACGTCATTATAAATTTAACCAGGACCAGAGAGTCATTGTAAATAACATTTCAGTTTCAGTTTCATAAATAATTGAAGCTTTCCGTATGCAAAACAAGCATATCCATACTGAAATTAACTGAAACAGGAATTAGATGCTACTGCAACGCGCCACTTCTTAAATAATAAAAGATAAGTGAATTAACAGGACTCGTCTCCTTTGAACTATTCTTATTTCATTATACTTAGTAACCTCGAAATATATGGCGAAACTTCCATTCATTATCGTGAAGATCTCTGGCAATCAACTCTTGTGCAGGTGGTGTATGAGAAAAATCCTGAGAATACAAACATAAATGAGATGCAACTGAATATTGCTTAATATTTGAAGGCAACATTTTACTGAAAATGTAGAATAAGGATAAAAATGCATACATGCATCGTGCAGCGTATAAAAAAGAAAACAACCAGATAGCAAAAAGAAGAAACCCACAAGTGGAGGAAAAACTTTCTCTGCAGCACGACGCGGGACAGAAAAGCCACCATGAGTGCTTGTGTCACTGGCAGTTAATGTCTTGCAAAAATAATTTGTCGGCTGTTTGCTGGTTATACCCAAGTCTGATTCCAGAAAACATTCTTTCTGTTGTTGCTGCATATCCACATTACATGTCAAACAACATTTTAAAAGAAACCACACCAGAGGACAATTTAGACAGTGATCGAACATGAAGCTTACTGCATTCAGAGGTTGCAGCGTCATTTGAGCGTAGACCTCATCGGTCTCCATGTCCGCCTTTCAACGCAAGGCCATAAAAAATCACAAACACTGAATCATTCTAACGTAATTTGTTAGCCTAATAATAACAGAATCAGCATAGTTTTGGGATACTTACATGCATAGTGACATTGTGAAGTCTACAGATTAATTGTGGTGGAAGGTTAGGATAATTGGGTATTTCTGTGTCTATCTCTCTATTGGTTGAAGCAGCTACCTGAAAAAATGGTATAGAGTCAAATTTTCGGTGAGTGATCAACAACTAAAGAGAAATTTCTCGTCCAGCTAATATTGACTAGTGTTTATATGGTGGACTCAAAACTAAAAACAAGAGAAACTAAATATTGTAGCTTCGATAACATGAATACATACCTGTTCACTGTGACCCTGTGGAAAGTAAACGATCTTGCTTCCCACAGTTGGCAATGACACCAATGGTCCCGCACACGCATGCCAAAGCTCAGAGTTGAGGCACCTGTTTTCCCCTGTTGCATTATAAATTAAACGGTCAAGCCAGAAAAGAAGTTTGGGGAAATGTTTTTCTAACAGGATTCACAGAATCAGTTAACAATCGATGCGGCACTTTTACTTGAATCCTTGCCTATGTTTGCATTAACAGTAACACTATATTTCGTGCCAGCAAATTTTGTTTACACCTGCATATGACATTATTCTAAGCGGAATCTCAAACCGCAAGCGTCAGAATTGAGACACATGAGATTACTTTAAACAATATCTGATGTTTCAAAGCACTAGCAACAAGAAATCTATGCTCTGTTCTCCTCCCGGTGCCCATTTCAAGTTTTTGGAGGCGCATTCCTTGAGCTTAACAGGAAATTGAAACGCTAGGAATTTGTGCGTTTATTGACAAACATGTAGGATAGGAATGCAACTCTGTCAGCATAATCTGAAAGCACGGATCCTTAGGCAGATGTAACTCGTCAAAGATACTTGTTTTTGCAGATTTGAATTTCATATTAAGTTTGAACGTTTTAACTACTGTTCCTTTCATATTCGAAAATAGTTTTCCCATTGGTCGAATATTATGTCAACAATCAACTATCTCTTTTGTTTGCAAATTCTACACTTCAACTAGAAAGCATTCTCAAACCTACTTCTGCAGTAAGAATGAACCGCTAGAAAGTAAATCCCATGCAGTATCGACAAAATTTATTATTTCAATTTAAAATAAATAGCATTAATGCGAAAAACGACCAAACATAAACAAACATTAAACCCACAAATTTCACCTTCCAGCTCTGTAGTTCCTAGAGTACTACCAAACAGCCAAACGCTAGGATAAATGAAAGTCACTTCTGCTCTTTAACATCCTAAATTAAGCTATTGCTCTCCAATGCCTTCAAGGCCAACAAGAGTATCATCATCCATATTCATTTGACGAAATCTTCGTCACTATGAATCTCTTAGTAAGAGAAAGGTTCTCTTAAGCATTAAGAGTCTATCAGAAACAAATGCTGAAAGATCCTTCTTTACAGCTTTTCTAAAATGTTCAGCCTAGACTTTTTGCCTTAGAAACCACCGCTATCTAAATTCCAACACATGGTACGCAACGTGAATCGTGTTGCCGGAACAGGACCTCTGGGCCTCTTTCGTTCTTTCAAGACTTGACCACTACTGACTACTCCACCCTATTTCAGCGTTTGGTGTTCAAACACACACAAAATGTTCCAACACATGTACTAGTTCCGTACTTGCAAGCCTACGCAGCTGAGCCTCTTTTCTCTTTTGAGTTCTGAAACTACTATAATTGAACGATGTCCAGAATTTAGTGAAAGTTGCAGAGAGAAGACAATAATCTTCAATTTATTTAAGTAAAAAAAAGCTTTTATGAGAGATCTGAACCCATACCATTACACATGAATCATGCCTTACAATTTATTTAAGTAGAAAAACAAAAAACAAGTTCATTAGATGAACACCGAAGAAGCATTGGCTAGGCTGCTTTCCACTTAAAAATCTATTCCGAACTACCAGCTTTCAATCCTACGGAATCGCATAAAGGAAAAGAAAACATCGAAAGATATATAATCTTTCCAGATCATAGTTCAAAAGACAACTGCATTTAACAAGTGACAACCCTACCATAGCCATGCGAACAACGGAGAAGGAGCAAATATACTGTACGGACATTGTGCAGAACGCAAAGCAAAGTGCACACGTGAAGAGCGAATGCATTCCAAAGCAAAATTAAGAAAGCAAATTTCGTAAAGCACCTTCAGGTGCCTGCTGACCAAGCCCTGCGGACGAAAGCCTCATTTGTCCCTCCAACAAGCTTTTGTCGCAGCAACAACAGCAGTGAACCTGAAGCCCCTGGGCCCTTGCAGAAAGGCAAGGCGTCCCCCTCTGATGCGAGGAGGATCCGATAGCAGCCTATGTTTTTGCTTCTCAGAAAGAGCTCTCAACACTTGCAGAACACGAGCGGCATCACATTTCCTGCCTGAAGAGGCAGTTTCTCCTCAAAGCTTCACCAAATCCGTCTCGGACGCAACTTCCATAACAGATCTCTACCGAAAGTTCGCCGCAAATGCCACAAAAATAGACCTGAAGCCAGCGCACACGCAGCTAGAGCTCCTCAAACAGCCATAGCACACGCACGCACGCCAAAAACGCTTCTTCAGAAGTTCCGCTTGCTGCTCTCTAGCTCCTTTTCGGCACCTCAATTCCGGGAAAGCACCGTCAACGAAATCCGCATGGCGCCAGCGCATCAAGCATCCTCAGCTACCCGGCCATGGCGGAGAACACGAAAAACGCGACCAATAGACGAGCCAAAGCAGGAGAAGCAAGAATCCGGAACGAGAGAGAAAGCGGAGCGAGTTAAAAACAAGAACAGAAGCGGCGCAGCAGGAGCAGCAAACGGGGGCAACAAAAGGCGAAACGTGTGCGTTGGAAGGCGTGGGACAGCTTTCGCCGTGAGATGGGCCGTGGCGCGGGCGTTGTGGACCGCAGATCTCCTCCTCCATCTCTAACCATGCCATTACCATTACCATTACCATTTTGCATCCGCATTCGCTGCTGTTTCTGCTCCAGCTCTGAAGATTGATGCGGATGGGACATGTGCTGCTGTACCATTTTAATATTCCTTGTCAGTACGGCCCTGAGAGCTGTCCTAAATACTGTGCCACTCCATAATAATAATAATAATAATACTAGTAATTCTACGGCGTACACTGTTCTCTTGGCTCTCTCTCTCTCTCTGCAACCCTGCGGAATATAAAAAGCCACCGAAATGGATACCAAACCCTACCGCGAAGGGCGGGCCCTGCAAATCCGAAAACCTATCTCGGCCATAATAATTGTGATTATATCCGCTGCGTTTGAGGAGTTCTCTCTTCTCGTCCTTTCGGAGCTTTCGCTCGTTTTCTTGCCTTTTCCCGTTCTCGTCGCTCCTTTGGAAGCTTTGGCTGGTTTTCTTTCTGTTTCCCGTTCTCGTCCGTCGTCTTCGCTTTTTTTTCCCGTTCGTGTCGCCAAACACTTCGCACGGTGCGTGCAAGCATATCCTTTGTTCTGGCATCATCGTGTGGCGTGAAAACTGCCATTCCGCCTGAGAACGTGACAAAGTTCACCAGTGCGGCACTGTCGGGGAAGAGCAGAAAGGCGAAAGGCAAAAGCAGGAAAAATTTCGAGCTCATGCTACTGCAACTGCACATCCGTTTTCACAGTTCTTCGTCTGTCATGGTCGCTATCGTCGGGTCAGCGTCGTCTGCCATGGGGCCAGGAACCATGGGCCAGGCAATCTGGACCTCTGCACGTGCCACTCAAAACTGCACAGAGGCTCAACAGCTGCTGCTGCTGCTGCTCCTGTGGATGTTACGCACAGCATGGATACCTGATACAGACGGTGCCTCCTGGTTTATGCATGGGCCACTTCTCCAACTTTACCGCTTTTATACGGGAAGCCGTGTTTGTATTTTGATTTCGTCTGAACAGTATACGCTCTGGGAGGAAACGAAATTTTTTTTTTCAGGATCATGGCTCGCCCTGCTTGCACAACAATTCTGCGGGAATGCGCACATGGGCGCTCCATGGTTTATGCAATAACAAAGGGGGAAATTATGGGGGAGTCATTTGTGTTTTCTTCCATTTATAATGAAATGCATATTTATCAAGTAAGTGATCCTTGTTTCAACGGATGGAATGGAATTCAAGCTTCTTGATTTCGGCATTTCAGAGACCGTCCTTTCAGCTTCCGTCTTTTTATTTGTTATTATTGAATTTCATGGTACATACATGTGAACTTGTTCTATTTTTTTGTTTCTGACATGGAGTGTGAATAATAAATTTACATGAAAGATTTGATTTTTTGGACTTGAAAACATAATGAATGTCTCGTGAAGCCTATGCAAGGATTACATATCATTAATGGTGATTAACGTAGTATAGGTTGTTTAAGTACGTAGAGTAATCTAGTTTTGGTTGGTTGCTAGTTAGGTATTTTTCACTTGGTTAATACTTGTATTTTACAAAAGACATATATGTGTAACGAAGTAGGAATGTCAATGTACAATAAATGTTTTAACTTGTTTTATGATAGATGTAAGTAATTTTAAATTTTTGTGCATCTCCTCGTTTACAATTTCTCCTAGATTTTTCTTTATTTTTATTTATAGTCTGCCATCATCATCAATTCATTTTCATTTTATCATGTATGGATATTTTAGGCTCAACTTTAATATACCAATTGTTTGTGACTTACTTGATGTGTATGTCAACATCATCGTCTCCACCACAGGTTGATATTACTTTTTAGTATTTGAGTACTTTGCATTATAAAGAAGTGTACTAATATGAATGATTTCACAAAAACAAATTATACTAATAAAGTTTTTGATTTCTATATGAATATAGAGTTTAAAATTCAAGTTTAACATTTTCTTTGAATCATGATTTAATACAACTCACAAACCTTATTAACAATGTATATACACACCTCATCTTTAAATTTGTTTAAAAGCTAAAGCATAAATCATATCAATGTTATTATAAACCATCTAAAAACTTACATGTCACTTTAAACTACTTAATTTCTTAACTTATATTCTATATTTATTTATTAAAACTTCATTCACATATTAAAATCAAACACGTGTTAGAAGTTAAGCATCATTCATTTATTCATTGCATTTAAGGTTGGCCTGTCAACTCATGAAAATTAGGTCTAACCTTAACTTAGACACAGTGCAACTGTGTATTGAAATGTACGAACAATGTAGGTGGCACATTTCCGACCTCCCAAGATACACATAATCTAGATGACAGATTTCATAACTTCATATCATAACCTTTCATCGCACATACCAACAACGAAGGTCATGGCCTACAATGTTGTGTCCAATTAGGTGGGGTTTGAAGGGTTGTACTCAAAACCAGGCTGTCTCAATCAAACGAAAAAAAAAAACACCACAAATCAACCATGGAACCTAGAGCCACTTTCTACCCATTTCACAAGCCACTCATGCCCAAAAAAACATAACCAAAAGCTCAACAAGTTACCACCGAAAACTAATTACCATCTCCATGTCTACTCGTGGCCAAAGACAGACACAAAACAAAGCTAGACAGCATAGAAAAACAGAGTAGCAGAGCATACCAAATAACATAACATGGTATGGCATAGCATAGAATAGAATAGCAGCAGCAGCAGCACTAACATAATAAAGAGAAAAGCAGTAGAGCAAGAATTGAAAAGAAAAGTTGCAGCAGTGTCAGACAGTCCGTGGGACGTAGTCGTACACGTACACCTGAGGAACACACACAACACAAATACAAAACAAAACACGAGCGAAGCAAAGCAAAGTAAAAGCAAGCAAGCACTGGTAGGTGTCTAATCTTTGCTCTCTCTCTGGCGCAAGTGGACATACGAACTCCATTCCACTCCTGCACAAATTTGGCTGCCGCGCTTTCCCATTGGCCCGCTGGTAGGCCACGCGTCAACTGCACGTCACATCGCTCTAAAAAGCCACCCGGCCCCACCACGCAGCTTTCAACGCAGAACGGGCCCCACCTCCCACTTTTTTTAATTAGTCTGTATTATCTTTTTGCGCGTCAACCCGCCCACTTATAACAATCTTGCCCCTTTGACTGCAGCAGCAGAAGCCTAAAAGCGCCGACTCGCTGTTGTGGATTGTTGTTGATAATAATAATGGTAATGAAACTGAAACATAACTCTTATTAAGTCTAAAACATGTCGAGTTATTGCACAGTAAAAATATGCATGCTACTGCATCCAATTGGTTTTGAAAACATTATTTAGAAAATCGCGGCACCGCTGTCGGTTACATTTGTAACAAATGGGCTAAATTTGTCACTTTAATACTATGTCTCTGTTTAATCTCTGTTTAATATTTTCAAGCGCCACAAAACATGATGTGTATTGCTAATGATGGTGTTGTTGTTAATAATAATAATAATGATGCTGAAACATAAATTTTATTAAAAGGTAAACCTTGTAAATTTATTTGTTTGAGGAAATGTACATGGTAAGGTGTAAAAATATACTTATTATTAGTTTTAAAGATACAAAATTGAAATTAAAGCTTTATCATGTCTAGGATCTATTTTTTATGAAAAATAAAGATAAAGGGCAACAAGAGTAATTCACGGGAATCCATCTTCCACTCTCAATTATGAGATAATGCAAACTTGAGTAAAGCTTGTTGATGGCACTTTGATACTTGATTGGAATAGCAAATGAAAAATAGTGAGCTTTTATATATATAATTTATTAAATCTAATGTGAAGTAAATAAATTTGTTTCTTGCCTTCTACATTAGACCATAAGAATGTTAAAACTTTATGTTTAACTAATTGGGGAATATGCTTAGGATTTTGTTACACTTCTTCCCAATAAATATTCTGTGTTCTTAACCATCGCATTTCCTCAAAATATCAACTATAGTGTCATGAATCCTCGGGAACTATTAAAAAAGTTACCAAGAAATATTGTCGGGTAAAAGGAGTAACAAAGCAACTAAATTTGCAACTGTAACATCCCATATAATGTACTTCAAAGAAAAGTTGTATACTGTTTGTACAGTATCTTATTCCCCGGAAATTTAGAACTATGTATCTTTTTCACCTCTATAATGAGATCCCATTTGCTAATAATAACCATAGTTGGGTTGGCAACACTAACACAGTCCCTCGCTTACATCCAAAATGTCACAGGTTCAATTCAATCCACTCCAATCCTATCCAACCCTATCCTCTGCGGCAAACATAATAGAAAAATGTGAAACTGAAAGCTCGTCCAATAGAAAACTTGAGAGCTGATTTTCCATTGTTGTGCCTGTTATTATCGGTCCGCAAATGGCGTGTGGCCGTAGGATTTTATTCCACCTTTTTCCTAATAAAATAATTGATTTGGGGAACTTTTAAAGACAGTTTGTGTCTTGGTTAGTTCCGCTCTCGGTATTGGATGAGGGCCTGCCGATCTGATTGATTGCTGACTGGGAATTCCATGGTTCGATTCCAGGAGGGGGTGAAAGCGATGGTGCATGTTTGTTTCTCTTTCTTTTATTTAATGATTTCTTTCTTGTGTCGGTATCGTGTTCAAAAGCCAAGCTTTATCCACCTTTCTTTTCTTTCGTTGCGTGTTCATTTATCCCAAGTCCGCAATTTTTGTTGGCGATTATGAGGAAACAAGATGGAATTGAACTTCCATCCGCATGATTTGAAACTTGGATTTATTTGGTATCCGTGACACACAGCAGCAGAGAGGATGTGCTCTGTTCGGTATCCTTGGTATACACGAAAAAAAAAATCTAGGCTGGATATGCAACAATTACGAGAATATTTATTACGATTTGATGCACCCTTATTGAAGCTTGTAATGAAAGATAAGCCATGAAAAACACCGTGTAGATCTTTTGTGCTTCGAAATATCATGGTCATGATTGTTACGCTTGTGTTTGTGATTTCTTTAATAAAATGTTGCAAATATTTTTTTTCATGGAATTCAAAAACATTTGTTCTTACTTTTCATTGGTAATTGAAGTTGAAATTTTTGCTTCCGTTTATTGAGATTTTTTCCCCTTTAGCCCATTAAACCAATTTCAGAATTTCTTTTACAATTTGTTTTTTTGTAATTTATAACTCGATGTTACCTAGTAAATAGAATAGGGTTGACCTATACTTAGTGGTGCCCAATAAGCTAATTGTTTATATTTTGATTTACAACCTAGTTAATAAAGTAACATATTACTAAATAAACTACCACCTAGCTAGCTAACTTGGTAGAGGGTTGCCCAAACCTAATTGGTAAACTAACAAATTACTAAATAACCTACCACCCAACTAAGTTGGTATGTCTACCAAGAATAGGGAATTACCAAGAAGTTGTCATCAAAACTAATACTAACTATAAATATACCATAAAGTTAACCCTATACTTTTGTAAAACATAACTAAGATATAATAGCACCTAAAGGACCATTTCAAATGACATTCAAAGCTAAAAGTTTACCCATTCAACTATATCCTCATTGTTTATACATATTCCCACTAACTAAAACCAACACTCTATACAAGAATATTGTTTTAGACTACAAGTAGTAATATAACAATGTCTCAAGTATACCTTAAAATTGTAACTTGTTACAAATGAAACAATATACTTGTCAAGTTAACTCATTGGTCAATTCATATTTATCTTTAATTGCATGTTATCTAACTCAAGTAGCTAGCTCTGTTAGGCAAGAAGTTTTTTGTTCACCTCATACTTCTAAGGTATCAACTAAATTCATATTGAGGTATACTTATAGTTGTTTTCATATCCTAAAAGCTCAAATTTAAATCTCGATCTTCAATATTCCATTTTTGAAGACATTTTTCCCATGATTGAACCATCCTTTTTCCTAAGTGATATTGTAAACTTCTATGGATAAGTGGGTACTAGACTTAGTAAGATTTTTTTTTATAAAGTTGTAAAATATTTTTAAGAGCTACAATTTTTATAGATAGGATGTTTGCTTTTGCTAATAACATATCATATGGAGTTTGAGCCTTTACTTGAAGTTCACAATCATATAATAGAAATGGCTAAACAAGTTGATTGTACATTTGCTTGCAAATATCCTATACCCACATTTGTTCTTGTGCAGTATGCATGCTATTTGAAACCCTCTAAGCAATACAATCTTGCCAAGGATATCTATTTGAAACCAAGATGCCTAAATACTTACATGAGGAGACTATTTTAATTTTCTTTGACCCAATATAAAAATCATCTACAAAAAGTCTTGTACCATACACTAACATTTTGGTTTTGCTAAATCATCCTAGAGACTATACAAAAATCATCTTAAATTTGAAGCATATACTCTAGTTGGATTTTACTTTTTGCAATAAGAACATCATTAACAAACATTAAAATATCCACAAGAAAATTTTCAACTTTAATAGAATCCAACGTAATAGAAGACATTCATTGTTCTAATTCATCAATGAAGATGTCAAATAAAGTGGGTAAAAGTGGACATCCTTACTTTAGCCCAATATTGCTATTTAGAATAAATTTTTCTTATATGTTATTATCCAAGAACATAATATGTACTAAACTATACAACGTATGAATAGCTTATAGAAGTTCTTTAGGAATATCAATATCTTAGAACCACCTCCACGATTCACACCGAATAACAAAGTCATAAGCTTTAGAAAAATCCAAAAAGCATAAATAAGCCTTATTGGATAGTTGATGAGTGGCAAGATTACCCTACACTCAACCATACGAATATGAGCGTTCTCACGAATATGAGCGATCCAATTGAACTTCACAGACGAACTAGTTGTGGCACCTAGATCGTTAACCTTAGGTTGCAGTTCGCTATCTTCCCACCTGGACTAGTATTATATTTGTCATGCATGGTTTAGTCCAGAGCGAGGTGTATGATGTGTTCCTAATTCTAATGTTACTCCTAAAGGCAATGGAAAATAATATTAACTAAGCTAAGCTAGGAGGAAAGGGTAAGAAATCTAATCTAGCCTAAGTGCAATGAGCAACCGTTCCTTGATTATCCGTACACATCTTGGACTTCATGCANCAGGCAAACACGGAAAAATAATCTAACTCTGGAGGGATCAAACTGCCAAAGTCTAGCTACAATCTAAACTAGGATTATAAACAAGGGAGAGCCATTTCTTATTTATAGACATTACGGCGGATTGCGATATCGCGTCCCATCATACCCCCACGACTGAATAAAAACTCGTCATCGAGTTACAGTGATTACATAGTGGATAGGTATGGGATTATTAGATGGGAAAAACAAAAAATGAAATGATGCCGTAATGTGGAAAGACACAACACAGAAAAAATGCTACAACTACAAAAATTTGAAACTCATGTAGTTCTTGGTGGTGATGGCTCCTCCATGGGTGCTTTCCCTTTATCATGTGCTCTAGGCTTTGAAGCTTGGTGGCATTGAAGTATGGCTTGGAGCTTCTCCTCTTCAGTTCGAGGGTCTTGTGCCATCCATGCTAGTGTTCCAATGTTTGATGGAGTCGGCACCTGCCACGGACAGGGTAGTTGCAGGAACATCTGGTTGGCTTTGACATACCACACCGTGAACACCCGTCATTCCTCCTCATAAGCTCTAGCTTTGTCTTTGTATTCGTGAAGGTTTGTTAGCCGTCGAGCCAAGCCAGTTACAACATCTTTTTGTCCTTTCTAGCTAGCTTTTACCACCTTGAGTTTAGAATTTGCAACATCCAGTTTTTTCAACCAGCTTCTTGCGTTCTGCAAATTCTATTTCATCTTTGATGTGGGTGAAAGCTACCTGCTACTCGAGCTCTGTTCTCAGGCACCCTACTGTTAACATGGCAAGGTTGACATATCTGAGGTTTGCCAACTCCATGTACTTTATCAAGTCCTGAATCTGCAGGTCCTGATTCTTAACTTTCACTTGGTGGGCGAAGGCATAGGTGTCCAATATGGCCCTCCAATTAGTGTGTTGAGCACTGCTAGTGTTGATTTGAGCCTTGGCCATATGGATCTCCTTTTCCAAGATTTTTTTGTACATCCCCACCTAATCGCGGAAGTGCTCCTTCAGCTTCTCATGTCATTTAGCCTCATTCTGCCACGCGCTAATCTCAATTGCTGACTTTTGGCAAATAGCGCGTACCTCCTCCATTGAGAGGGTTTGATTTTCTCTAGCTAAATGGCTTACATCTCAGTTGACCCGAATGAATTGTTCTCGTAACTGATGAAAGTGTTCATCGAGAACATTCTTTTATTTCTCTACAAAGGTCAACCGAAGGTTATTTGCAACCAACTGCTTTTTTTCTTCTTCTAAGGCCTTGAGTGCCTTAAGATGCGCATGGGTTTATGCTTCTGCTGTGTAGGCATCCCAAACAGCCTTCGCCTTTTCTTCTGCCACCCTTTTATTCTCTGTAATCAACTTTGTTAGTTGCTCAATTCTAAAGTTCTCTAGCTAGTCTGCGGGAACAACTTGTAGAGGGTCCCGCTGTGCTGCTTGTAATGTCACGAGCTGCTCTTGTAGTTTCTGCACTTCACCTTCAGCATGCTCGACCCTTACTTTAAATATGACCAACTTCCCCTTTGTGGAAATGAGGTCTGATTGAATTGCTGTGACATCCTGAGGGATGTTAAACAGGGATGTTAGAACTTGCCGTGTTTGTAGCAATTGATATAGCGCATCCTCATGTTCCGCAGGAGTCATTGAGGTTCCGATAAGAGTTTGAGCATCCTGTGCTCCTAAGAGATCTGCCAGTGGCACAACAAGTATGTTGAAAGATTCTTTGATGTGGTCAACAACCACTTCAGCAGCTCCCACGGTATTCTAGTGTTGCATGACCACCACAGTGGTCCCTTCACCAGTCTCTAACTGCACTTGGAAAGATGTCGTGTTTCCTAAAATCTATTATGACCATCTACTTTCCCCTCCTCCTGTTTGAATGGATATTTTTCCCCTTATGCGATCCAATGAAACTATAGGCTGATTAGCATCATCAATGATGCAGAAGAGGTTTGCATCATCACGACTTCTCCAACTGACCATCTCAACGATGGCCCTAAGATGGCTCATCGACGGTCTATAGTCTTGCAGCGATGGCGACTAATCCTGGCTCGTGCTAGGCACTGCTTCTTGTTATTGGCTGGGACCTGTGGCTAGAGGTTGACTGGGTCCAACCATCTGTTCTTCTTCTTGTTCAGGTCCCAACTCTTCGCCAATGCTTTTTCTTGGAGCTAGCACCTTTAGCAATTCAGCGTATGAAGCAGTTTGGGCTTTTCGAAGGATGTCATTAGTGTATCCTTAAATACCCGCACGTTGGCACAGCTTTTTGATAAGATAGGGGAAAGGCAATGCCATCTTCCTTGTCTTCCGTTCTTCGAACCGCCTCAGGATCTCCATCAAATATAGATGGGGAAGGTTAACATTAACCTTTCCCATCAATACTATGCATCCTCTAGCTGCATACGTGGATATTTTTTCAAGCCTTTTGTGGGGAAGAGGTGATATGTTCCAATTTTAAAATAAACTCTCTTGTCACAACAAAACCAAGGATTAGTATATATAATACATAAATAATGGCTGACTACCTTGTCTTGTCGGTGATTTTATCTAGCCAAGTTTTGATTATGATAGATTGCTTGCTTGATATTGTTAGTGGAAAGACTAATGAATGGGTTAAATAATAGAAGTGATCCATACAATTAAGAGAAAGCTTAACACAAGGAGTAGTGGAGAGAGGGTATTCACAATAATAAAAAGGAATTCATTACAAACAGTTGTGAAGGTGCATACAATTTGGATGACATGGATGGAGTAAATAAAAAGAATTTGATTGTAACAATGTTTAAGGGTAAATAACTTAACTTAACCAAATCAAAAGAAATGCAAGTGGGTCCTCCCCAAAGCAAGCTCATGCCCTTTATTCCCTAACAAACCCACAAACCAAAGAGTCCATAGGCTCTAGGAATGTCATTTGAAAGAAAGAGTTAAAAACTTATCCACAAGAATTCACCAAAGAAAAATAATGCATCAACCTAGAACGGACTAATGATAAAATCGGCAATGAGGTGGAAAATGGAAAGAAAGATGGAGAGGGAGAATGGAATGGAATCCCAAGAACAAGGTTGTGTAAAACCCCTTGTGTATTTCATGGTTAAGATAACTGAGTAGAACTCACCCCAAATCCAAATTTAAACCAACCACATTCAGTGACCTTACATCAATACACTTGGCCAATTCGTCCTCTTGAGGTAATAAGAATGCTTTCACAAAGAGTGACCACCATCCCAAGGAGAGTGAGATGGAGAAGCTGGAAGCGAAAAGGCCCTTAGTTAGAGGGAACCTTTAGGCATGGGTAACATGTCTTTCCAATGCCATAACTAGTGCTTGTAGCCCATATTACTTTACTATGTTTAAGGGGTGTGCTTTTAATTCTTGCCTTTTTCTCTTTTATCTCTCTTTTTTTTATGTTTATGAGTGAGAACCACACCATGTAAAGACTTATTTTTATTCACTCAACTTCCTAATATTTGAATAATGTCAAAATGGTAGAAAACCAAAGAAAAAACATCCAAGCACCTAAGAGAATGGCTGGCACCAATGCAGTGAATCCCCTTACAGTCACACCCTTTTCATCCTTTGAGTCTTTCCTTGGTTTGAAAAATATCCAACCACCAATTAATTAACAAGTTTACTTAGAAAAAGGGGACTGTACAATTCCAAGCCAAAGGAGACCATAAAGTTGTATGGATGAGTGGATAGCATGGACTCATTGCCTGTTTTACCAAAAGAACCATACCATAATATCAGCATCACAATTCAAAGGTAAAAACCAAACATTAGTAATCAATATGATATAATTCAATCCACCATCATGAGCACTTATTAGATGATGAATAAAAGTAAATCAAGCAAACAAAGAAACAGTAAAAACATGAATGATGGTGTAAAAAAAAATAATAAAATTTAAAAGAATGTGTAAAACAAAAGTTTAAAAAGAACTAAGAGCTTAGAATGGTTAGCATAGGTGGCCATCTCCCCCACAACTAAGTCGGAAGGAGGAGATTCGAAATAGTGAGGAGGGTTGTCCATTAAGAGAGGTAGCATGTGTACTGGCTATCCTAAGCTCCTGGAAAGGTTTGGTTTGTTGCATGTTGACCAAAAGTTTCTTATCTGGGCTTTTAGGTTTGTATATTGTCATGGTTGCTGAAGGAAAAATTGCATAAATAATACAAGGTTCTTCCCACAGTCTTTGAAATTTAGTATGCTGTGGCACATGTGTGGGATTCTAGTAGAGAACCTTATCTCTTGGCTGATATTTAACTTTCCTAATTCTTAGGTCATAACATTGTTTATTGAAGGCTTTGTGCAATTCGTTAGATGATAGGACAGTGAATTGGTTTTCATCTAGCAAGTTAAGGGTTGCTAACCATTGTTTCTGTGCTAGATTAAGGTCAAGGTTGAGATCACATGTTGTGGATAGTGTACGAAGCTCAGTTTGAATGGGAAGCGTTGGTAATTTACCATATACTAACTCATAGGGAGAGTAGCCTGTAGGGAGTTTCCATGTGGAGCAATATGCCCAAAGAGCATCGTTCAGTTTAGTGCTCTAGTCTCGCCTAAACTTGCTAATGGTTGTTCTCAATATTTTCGTAATCTCCTTGTTGGTGACTTCGACTTGATGATTCACTTGGGGGTGGTATGGTGTTGTCAGTTTGTGTTCAACCCCTAAGCGTTGCATTAATTTTAGGAAAGTTGCATCTCTAAAGTGCGTACCATTATTTAAAATAAGTGCATGTTGCACACCAAACCTGTTTATGATTTGTTGAGCAAATCGTGCAGCTGTAGATGATGTAGAATCTTTAATAGTAACTGTTTCGGCCCATTTTGTTAGGTAATTAATGGCAACAATAATATAAGCTTTTCCATTGGACATTGGTGTAATCGGTCCCATAAAATCAATTTCCCAAATGTCGAAGGGTTCTAATGGTTGAATCCATTATGGCGAACCTCCATTGTAGTAGTCATTCCTCCATCAGGTTGATAGTGCTCAGAAGATTAGACAAAATGATGGACCTCCCAAAATAATGTAGGCCAATAATAACCTGCAAGTAGGATCTTGATGGTCGTTCATCTCTTAGCGTAATGACCCCCACCAGGACCCTCATGAGTGTCTTGGAGAACTCGCAGTTGATCTATATTGGGAACACACCATCGAACCAAGCTATTGGGACATACTTTGTAAAGTTGCTCATTGATCTCCATAAAGTACTTGGCTCGGTGGAGAAACTGTTGTTTCTTCTTAAGGTCTAACTCTTGTGGTGTTTGTTGGGTGAGGAGATAGGTAAGAACGCTATTGTACTAGTTTGTCTCCATGGGTGATTGATTATTCACTACACCAAAAAAGAGAAAATCATCAAGGATATGATCAGAAATTGGATACTCATCATCTTTGTTGTCCCATCGCAACTGAGATAAATGATCAACAACTATGTTCTCGGTGCCTTTACGATCGATCATCATAAGATTGAACTCTCGTAAGATTACAAGTCATTATATGATATAAGGGCTTACCATTGGCTTATTCATGAAGAATTGGATTGTACTATGATCTGTATGTACATATACTTTATATCCTAATACGTAGTGTGTAAACTTTTCTAGCGCAAACACTACGATCATTAATCCTTTCTCTGTGGTAGTGTAGTTAAGTTGTGCACCAACGATACTTCTACTTGCATAGTGGATGTAATAAGGATGCTTTTGGTCATCTGATTATGTAAGTATAGCTCTTAAAGCATAGTTGGACGTGTCAATCATGATATGAAATGGTTTGAACTAGTCAAGAGCTTGTAGAATGGGTGTTTCTACTAGCTTCTGTTTCAAAGTTTGGAAAGCTAATTCGCATTTCTTGGTCCACTCAGAAGGTACATCATTTTTCGTTAATTCCACCAATGGTTTGGCAAACTTTGAAATGTTCTCAATAAATCTCCTATAGTAGCTAGTATGTTTAAGGAATGATTGAATATCTTTAATAGTTTCCGGTTGACATGTAATTCCTTAGATAATTTTAATTTTCTTGGGGTCTACCTCTATCCCTGTGTGTGAGATTCTATGCCCTAGTACTACACCTATTTGGACCATCAAATGGCTTTTCTACTAGTTAAGCCTCAAATTAGTTTCTATAAATCTTTTTAACACTTGCTCCAACTAGTCCAAGGCTTGATCAAAGTTTGCTCCATAAGTGGAGAAGTCATCCATAAAGACCTCCACACCATTCCCTATTTGCTGTTGGAATATTCTTAGAACTAGTCGTTAAAATGTTGTAGGGGCATTGCACAAGCCAAACAACATCTGTTTGTGTGCGAACGTTCCTCAATGGCTGGTGAATGTAGTCTTGGCTTGGTTTTCTAGGGCTATTTGTATTTGGTTATATTCGCTATATCCATCTAGAAAACTATAATAGTGATGCCCTACAATGGTGTTTAAGACTTGGTCGACAAATGGCAATGGAAAGTGATCTTTGAATGTTTCCATATTTAGTAGCCTGAAATCTATGCACACCCTCCATTTGCCTCTCTTTTTAGGCACAATAACTAAGGGGCTAACCCATTCGCTATCAACAATGGGGTATATGAACCTAGCCTAGAGAAGTTGTTTGATTTCTTCCTTAACTACTTGCTTTAGCTTAAGGTTCAATTGCCTTTACGGTTGTCATCAAGGCTTTATGGAAGGGTCAGTGTAAATTCTATGTTGGCATATCCTAGGATCTATTCCGGTTAATTTGGAATATAACCAAGTGAAGGCTTCCAATCATTTATTTATTACCTTCAGTAGTTCTTCTTTTTGTTGAGGAGCAAGCTTAGCATTGATAATTACCAATTTTTCGTTTTTAAGGAACATGTATTCCATACCAGTGGGCAATGGTTTTAGCTCAAGGGGCTCTTGCTTAAATTTCTCAGGGATTTTCAACTTCCCCTATTGATATTTTCGAGGTTAAGGTTTGGAAGTTGGTGGTGGACTTGCTCTAATGCATCTATGCTATCGATGTAAGTGCAAGTCAAACCCTCAGTTGGTTCCATGCATATCATTGAACTACTTTCTTGATTAGTTGTCAGCCACTGGGTGCCTTCCTATTGTGTGGTTGCTGCATACAAGCATCTTTGTATGTTGATCACTTGTGCACACTGATTGCATGTAGGCAATGTTAAACTTTGCACAACCCATGACCTCTGCACCCAATTACACCCTGTGTCACTGTATGTGATGCATGGAACTTTCTTCTTCTTGATTTTTCTGAATGTGTTTTCCTTTAATATTTCCAGGGAAAGATCGTAGATTCCTAGGCATGTGTCGACTATGCTTAGCCATA
This sequence comes from Gnetum montanum, assembly GCA_015680685.1. NCBI lineage: Eukaryota > Viridiplantae > Streptophyta > Gnetopsida > Gnetales > Gnetaceae > Gnetum > Gnetum montanum. The sequence continues at coordinate 43,520 of MNCI01007422.1, forward strand.
CTTTTCCCATTATGATTGGGAAGTTTCCCTTACTGTTGTTCACCTGAATCACTAGGAAATTAGTTGGGTATGACCATCCATAAACAGTGGTGATGATGTCCTCCACTAGTCCCAATGGGACAGTGATGTACTAGTTGGCCAACTCTAAATGAATGTTGCTCTTTTTCAATGGGGGTAGGTTCCAAGCCTTGTACATTTCTTGAGAAATCACGTTGACATTGGAATCTGAATCCAAAAGAGCATTGCACGGTTCATTTCCAACAATTTATAAGTATATCAGAGGACTCCTAGGATTAAAGAATTTCCTGGGAAGATGGTCAACTTTGATCCAATCAGTGACAGCATGTGTTAGCATGACCATATACATTGAGTGCGATGATTGGGTTGAAGGGGGCTCCAAAGTTTTGATTGATAATCAGGCATCTAAGGAATCGGTCGCTTGTGATTGTAAGGGCTTGGTTGGATTGTTGGTTCTAAAGAAAGGCCTTTTCTTCATGTGGTTGTTGGAACCAACAGTAGGTTGAGAATTAACAGCCCTCGTGGCGTTACGTTGCTGTAGCTAGGTAAGGATTTCACCTTGCATCGCGGGAGCAGGTGGTAGTAGAGTTATTGGTGGAAGAGATGCAGCCGGATGAGAAGGATGATATGCTTGTGGAATATTACCTCTAGAAGAGGGAGTCCTATAATACTTATTGGTTTGGTAGTGAGGTTGAGGAGTGACGTGACCAGTAGAGTCANTTGGTTTGGTAGTGAGGTTGAGGAGTGACGTGACCAGTAGAGTCACATGGGGAGATTGGCTACTGCACGTAATATCCATAAGGGTCAAGTTGCCGGTAAGGATACTATTGCCTTGGTGGTGGCATTCCCCATGATTGTGGGTGCTGCCACTGTTGATATTACTTAATCGATTGTGATGGAGTTCCACTGGAATAATATGTTAAGGGTTGGTGGAAATACCTTGGGTTACCTTGAGGATAAGGTAACCTTCAAGGTATTTGCCTTTTGTTTAATCATGGGTTGAGTGCATACACCCCAGACTCTTGCAGATGTGAGATTACAGGGCAACATCCCTTAGGATGGTCATATTGACATATCTCACATCCACTATCATTGTTTGTTTCCGAATCCACAACCTCTTCAATGATGGCAGCTTTACCCTTACCCTTGCTACGTGCATGTTCAGCCTCTTTCTTTTTTCTTTTCTCACTACCTTGCTTTCTAGACTTTTCTACTATTTTAAGAATAGTTTGAAATCTATTGTCTAGGGAATCCCACATTTGTTCTACCTTTGCTGAAGCTTCTAATATCATCTTTTGGCTAGGTAAAGTTTTACTATTCATCATCTCTTCGAGTGGTGACTCTTTTGCATCCTCACAAAATCTTACTCCCCTCTTCCAAAGGGAAGGATCTCGGTTATACTCTTCTACACTTTTTCTCTTCTGTAGCTCACCTTCTTCCTTAAAAACTTGCTCTAATAGTCTTTGAATTTGATGGGACCTAAGCTTAGATAGTCTTCCTTGGGCATAAGTCCCAAGGGTTCTTCTTGTTTCATGCCTAAGCCCATCCAGCAGATAGTTGATCCCTTTGTAAATAACCATGGCCAGGACAATGATATAACAGTGCATACTATCAGCCCATGGTGGCATCCAAGGGTTCATGTCCTTCTTTTTTTTAGCCTTGGATTTGCTTTCACAAGTTAGACACTCGGGAGTACATTTGGTACTTGTCATTAAATAGTTCTAACATAGTACTCCACCTACGAATGGATTTTGGTTCTAAAGGTCGGTACCAACTTTCTACTTCTTTAACTAATGTTCATGGGAACAACTTAAGTTTTTGCCATTCGTTCTCTATGTTTTGTAAGGCACACGCATCATGGAATGCTTTTAAATGATTCTGAGGATCAATGTTGTATCCCCCTTCAAATCATGGGATATTGTTCATATCTAATCTCTTGATCCTACTACCTTTCTAGTGCCTTGTTAGAATTCTAACAGCCTTAGTTATGTTTAACATACTTTGAGTAGCGAGTACGGGTTCATCGTGATCGTCTCGTCCATGGTGTCTATGATGCCTACGTTGTTCCCTACTCTCCCTTCTTCTATTTCGTGACTCTCTAGAGTGCCCTTGTCACCTTTCCTAGCTATTTCGTCTATGACTTTCACTTTGCCTACCTTTATCCCCATGGTCTTTTTCTTTATGACCACGTTCGAATATTGAAGGAGAGGGTGAAAGAGATGATGAAGGTGAAGAAGAAGGAGAATCATCACCATAATGGTGTCTGCTACCTTCTCTTCTATGGTCTGAGCCCTGATCGCGATTGCAATCAAAATGTCCACCTTTATCATGAGTTCGTGTCCCTTTTTTAGACCCTTTGTGATGGTGGGTATCAGAACCTGGGTTATGAATAGTGGAATGAAGGTTCTGATACACAATCCCTTAGCCAAAGTCAAGGGGAGGGACATCGTTGTGAGGGCGACTACCTGAGGTAGGTTCACCACCTTCATTTTTGCTTAAGCCATGTGGGACATCCTGGGACCACTTAGCCTTCAAAGACTTATGATGTCTCTCCTGTTGCAAGTCCCTTTGACGTTGTGCCTCCGTGGGATGGTATTCTCTTGAGTCATGGTCTTGCATAATGTATTCTGCATGTAAGTGTAGCATGCCAATTCATGTAAGAGCACGAAGAAGCATGCTGGGGACTGAACAATCGGGAGGTAACACTATGTTACCTTCTAAGTCTCGCCAACGTAGTTGTTCATCTTGATGGAGGATAAAGGTGAAGTCTGGTATATACTCATTAAGATGAATATATACCACTTGAACTTGTTGAGGGACTGGTAGATCAATGTCATGTGTATTACATCACCGACTAGTTCTTGTTTCAGACTTAGGCGATGAGGCACTTTCGTATGAAGAAGGAGACATACTTGTCTGTTCAGTGTGTAATGTATTCTTGTTTATTATTTTCTCAACCAACCCTAAGGGTTCGTTCCAACGATGTGAATGATTTCCTATGTTCTAGTTAGCGCACAAACAACTAAGTCCCCAACAATGGCGCCAATGATGAGCAGCGAGGTACTCCTACGCTCAACCATATGAATATGAGCATTTTACGCATGATCCGATCAAATTCCAAGGACTAAGTGCTTATGCGCCCTTGTGGAACAAGGTCGAGTTGGTTGATCGTTGTCTTCCCAAGGTTACTTGTATGTCACAATTGTATGCCTAAGTAATCTTGAGGCATATGATTTTTATAGCTTTTATGTTTTTATGTCCTACGCTAGTAGGGAAGAAGAGAGGTAACTAGGTGACTAATTTAACTTAACTAATCATTAACTAAGTTCTAACTAATCTTAACACCAGCATTCGTTCCCACTTGATGTACACATCTTGAACCAGTGCAACATTGCTAGGATTACCAAACACTAATCGTTACTGGTTTACCAAGTGTTACATGCATGCTTGAAGTGGTTGTGCTTGTGTAATTTAATGATTTGCTTAATTAATCAAAATGAATTGCTATGCTAATAACAGAAATGCAAACTGCATAAAATAAAATAAATGCATAAGAAAATAAAATAAAAGAAATGTGTAAGAAAACAAATCTCAAGTGCTGTAAGGATGAATCAAAGAGCTTGTCTTTATTACTGTACACAAGGTGTGCTCAGGTACACAATGCTCGAATAAAAATCCATCCATACTTAGACCTCCTGCTACGGGCACTTGGAAAATACTCTAACTTTCAAACAAACTATAAGAGTTTTAGTACTTGACTACTGAAAAGACTTGCCTCCAATTGTGCGCCTAGGCACTGTATTTATAGGCTTGGGAGCAACTACTTTAATAATTAGAGTAACAACTCTAATAATTAGAATAACTACTAGAGTAACTGCTAGAGTAAACAGTCTAATAATTAGAATAATTGCTAGAGTAACTACTAGAGTAACCACTCTAATAATTAGAGTAACTGCTCTAATAATTAGAATAACTGCTAGAGTAACTGCTCTCATCAACCTTGATATTAGGTATCCAATATCGGGGTTGACATAATGATGACTCATCACCTATTAATTAACCCAAGATGAAAAGATTCCTAAAATCAACTTAATCAAAAGAGGATAAACACAATTCATTAGAAATTCTAAAGCTTACATGTTGAAGTAGCTCCTGTGATAGACAACTAAAAAGATGTTGTAGCAAGGGTCTTCAGGTCAAGCTCTTCTTTGCAATGCATATCTCACAAAAATTGGAGCTATTATTTTAGGCATGGGAACTTCACTTAATAAGAAATCTAATAAAAATAAGCTATGTCTTAGCTAATTCCCTTGCTCATGAATGTTAGACAAACTTTTTTGTAGGGCATCATTCATGTATTTGATAAGAAAGAAATGCTTATCATTCTCTAATGCTACCCAGGCCTAGATATGGTAATTAAAAGCAATATTATTTCACAACCAAAACAAAAATTCAAAGTAGAAATGAAGATCGTAAGGGGAAACTTAAGCTTTGATGCTTTAGGGATGACATTTCTATATCCCCATGCTTTTGCTAAGTTGGTTGGTGGGAGCTTGATGCTTTTTCTGGACTTAGGATGCCTCTAGAATTTCCTACTTAGCACCTCTTCATTATATTGGCGAGCTTCAAGTTCTGCATTGTCTGGCTCAATCAACCCATAGAGCTTATATGCTTTGCTAATGCTGATATCAATGAAGTGCCTAGTGTTTCCTTTAAATCATAACTTATCCTTTTCATAAATTGTTCTTACCATTAAATGACTTAAGACATCTTTGAGTAGGTTTTTCCTAAGCCTAAAACCAAGCTTATGTAGCCTCGTGTTCTCATAAATCTCACACTAGTCTTCCATCAACCTTGCTAACTACAAGCTTTATTTTTCAATCAGATCATGATCTTCATCAAAATCAAACAAATTTTCTTCTTATACATTCAACTTTAGGCATACTACATTAATCCATTGGTGGAGTTGGCAAATGTTTAAATTGTATTGCTACAAGTATTCAAAGAAGTTGAAGGTGTCAACATCTTAAAATTTTTGATGAGCTTCTTCCTTTTTCTTGTGTGACATCTTGGTTTTTCTTGGAACTCGAAGCTTTTATGTATTGTTAATGATGACTTTGTTTTTCTATTTACTCTATTTTAGTTTTCAATTCTTTTTTAGTCTTTAACTCTATTTGTCAATGGCTTTGTGTTCTAAATCTACCCAAATCCCACTCTGTAATGTTCAAAGCTTGGTTCTTAGATTTGCTAGCTTGAGACAGGCTGTTTGATTCTCTTTTTAACACTTGTCACAAGCTTTGGTTTGGTTGAGTTACCTCATTTAAGGCTTAGGAGTTTAAATTTAAAATATCACCTTTTTATAATCTTACTTTATTGCTGATGTTAGCTCTTAGAACCCTTCCTTGGCCTATTTGTAATGTTCATTTTAAGCTATCCAAATCCACTCTATAATAGGATTTGATGTGGCAAAGTGAATTAGAGCTTCTTTATTCTATGTTGTGTCATGCCCTTCACTAAGCTAAATTAAAAATAAAATGAGCCTATGCATAATTCTTGGTGGGTCCAAGATTTGACTCGACTTGTAGAGCCATTTTAGAGTTTACTTGGAGAACAATTTTTGCATCCTACAAACTTGTTCTTTAAAGAAGTTGACATGGTAGAGTTGTTTTCGCATTCACTCGTAAAGCTAAATTCTGGCTTTATATGTTGGTTCTATAAGTTGATGTGGAAGATGCTGACATGTTAGAATAGAAGGAGAGTTTGTTTGTAGAGTTAAATTTTGGTTCTATAATCAATGCCCTATCTTCAAAGCTAACATGGCTCATAGAATGATCTTGAAGATTGCTTGTAGAACCAACTTTTGATTCTCATTAACTAGTTCTACTCAAAAGGTTGACATTGTAGAGTTGATTCTTACACTTTCTCACGGAATTGGACTCTGGTTCTACCAATAACCTATATGATGTGGCTTGTAGAACTAATTTGGTTTTTCTTTGTAGAGCCAACTTGTCGTTCTACAAATTCATATTACATAGAGGATGACATGGCAGAACTTTTCCAAGGTTTGCTTATAAAGTCAAATTTCACCTTGAGAAAGCCAGCTTTACAAGTTAATGTGGCAGTGAGGGCTGAATGTTTTCAAAAGCTATTCATAAAATCATTTTGTAGAGCTACTTTTTAAACTTGTGTACAAACTTCATCCTTGGCTATGTAGGATTGTTTTTGAATTTTCTTGTATAGCCAATTTTTCAATTTACAAGCCTTAAATGAAATTCGCATGTCATATGATATCTACAAAACTAATTTTGCACTCTCTTTTTACTAGGACACAACAAAGCTAATCTAAGTAGAATCATTTCATAGGGCTAATTCTTGGTTCTACAAGCATTTTTTTACATACTAATGTGGGTAAGTGATGATGTAGATTGTAGAATGATTTTAACTTTCCTTTATAGAGTTGGATTTTGGTTCTATAAATCCACCATACTAAGTAGCTTATGTGGTCGATTCAAGAATGCTGCTATAGAGTATAAGAGTAACATCCCTATTAATTATTTATAAATATCTTATAAATAACTAATAGAGATATTACGAAATCGTAAGGATTTGGATTTAACCTTGACTTACTAATTCAAAGTAAGTCATAAAAAAGATAACATTAATAATTAAGAACATAAATTTAGTGATATAGTGCAACAAAATTTCATAATACTTGCATATGTAATTAAATAAAATTTATTTAGAGGAAAAAAGAAATTTGGGTAGCCACAAAAATTTAGATGTCTACAAATTTCACAAATTCAAACATAAATTAGTATCTAAAACAATGATCCTAACGACACTTGTTTTACATCAATTGGACATCTAGAAATAAAGTTATTTACATTTCAAGTTTATTAAATTAAAAATGATTTTAAATTTTCCCGAACATATAACATGCATCAAAATGAAAAATGTTCCTTGCAATCTCAAAGTCCCAATAGTAGATACAGAAAATTCATATCTATCATACTTTATTTTTTATTTACAAAAATGGGTACATGGTTCAAGTTGTTCAAAAGTATAAAAGGTTTCTATTTATAAAAATACAAAATATATAGAGATTATTTTTGAAGTTGAGAGGGTCAATCTTTTATAGAATTGATCCCTCTTCTATCTCATGTCCCTCCTTCGATGCTTCCTTGTCTATTTTGGGCTCTCTACATCGAAATGGAGGAGGAGTTACAACTCGTCAAATAAGAAAATTTATTTTATTTCCCTCTTCATGGAGCATAAAGGTTATGGCTAAAAAGTCTCAAGATACGGGCTTTGTAAAGGTTTCTAATAAAATATGCAAAAAGGTTGTAAGGTCCAGAAATGCCATAAATTTTCCTGAAATTTAAATCAAATCCAAATATCCAAAGCAAATATGTATATTTTAATTATTTAATCCTTTAGTATTTAAGGATATCATAAATTGTCCAACAAAATAAAAAAAGTGTATTTTAGTCGGGCATCTCTAAAGGCTAGGTATTAGTTACCCTCATTGCTAAAGGAACTCACTGACAACCTTACTACTATCATTGGATTAGCCTTGTGACCCCAAACAAGTTGCTCATGGTTGGGTCTTGGCAATAGTCTCACTACTAACATCCTCACTGCACACATATCATTAAAAGAATAGGTCTTGATTATGCCTCATTGCACACCACTAGAATGAATTGCTCAGTGTCATGGTTTTGGCTATATCCATACCCTCACATAAACTTACAAATCAAAATCTAGGGAAGAAAATCCATCTAACAACCTTTGTTCCCATGGGGTGGGTTCTACTAAAGAACACTTCACTGATGGGAGCATCTAAAAGATTTGTGGCTCCCACTACCAACTGAGCAAAATTAATCACACAAAAATTATTTTTTTCCCAAAAGTTCATAAAATTCTAGAAAAATCATGTTTATGTCATAAGCAAATCCCAAATATTCATAGAATATCTAGGGGCAAATTGGGCATAATTTTTGCAATTTTTGAAATTCATCAAAAAAAAAAAAAAAATTGGTATGAATAGGATTAAAATATTGTTTTTCCAAAAAAAAAAGCCCAAAATTACAAAAAATAAGAAGCATTTTGGCATATTATTTAAAATGGTAGAAGAATGACAAAAGACCATGAAGCAAAAAGGAGAGATAGAAAATTCATAGCAATAGAGGATAGTGGTGTGAAAGGAAAATAAAATAAAATTCCTTGTGTTCGCAGGGCTTGTAGAATTTTCTTATATCTTCCTTTCCACCTAATGCTCTCAATTGTTTTTGCTTTGCTTAGCTTGTTGTACCCAAAACCCTTCTTCAAACTATGGTGCCTTGTATCTAAGGCCACTACCTATTTATATGTGGAAAACGAAAGATACGAGGTTCAAATTGGTTTTAAAAAGAAGAACAAAGGGTAAAAAATATTTTTTTGGAAAAACATAATGGAATACGGTTTAAAAAAACGACGATTGCAAAAAAACAACATAACAGCGGAAATAGATGGCAAAAAATCTAGCAAGCAGAGTAAAAGGCATAGAGGTAGTGTAAAAAAAAAAAAAAAATTATCATGCATAATATGCATATAACACATATATGTGCTTCTTTTCTTCTTTGCATGTGAACATGCTTTAACTAACGTTGTCTTCTTTTTTGTAAAAAAATGAATTTGATTTTTATTTTTACTTTTTTTTTTCCAATATTACTTTTGTAAGTTCTTCTTTCTAATTTCTCTCATCGCTAATACCCCACACTCAAATACTTGTAAGATGTACATTGAGACTCTAAATCAAATTCCATCTAAAAGCTATAGGATCCTTATTAGGTGTTCCATCTAAGCATATGTTGAAGTCTTATCTAGACAAAGCTTATCTTGATCACCCAATTTAAATGCTAAAACTTATTTTAGTATTTTTGGTAAACTAAAAATGTGCTAGTAAACCAAGGATCAAAATCAACATTTTCAAACATCTTGGACATATCAATATGGTCATATTCTATGTAGGACATTATTCTAAGGTACTTCCTTAACAAAGCTTATCTATGCAATATTAAATTATGATTAAGACTGAGCTCCAATCCTAGTTTAATGAACTAAGATAACAAGGGATATGTTTTAGGTAGGGCTTGGGTTCAAAATTGCTCCATGAACAAAGTAATTATATAAGCACACGTGCATAATAAAATAGTAATAAAATAAAAAGATGCATGACTAGACGTGCATAATAAAGCATAAATGTGCATATAGAAATAAATATGCATAGCCAAATACTTGTAAAGGCACAATAATTGACAAAAGAAAAACTTCATAGATAATTGAATTTCAACATTTAATCATAAAATATAAAGTAAAGTTATGAATGAGGTCTAGCAATTGTAGAATAAAGGATAGAAAACCTTAACAAAACATCCTAGTAAGCGGATTGCATTCACTTTTGTAGAAAACTAGTAACAACAACAACACCAACAACAATTATAGTAATGATAGTATTGTAATCCTATGATTTAATTAGGAATTTTAGAGGTAATTCATTGAAACACATCTAACAATATTGAAGAATTAATCATAGGCGTTAAATTAAATAACTAAACCTTGCAAATTCTTAGGCTATGACAATAAGTTTATTATTCGTACAGTTACTTAGTAGAACCACTTTTTGGTTCTACAAGCCAAACCTCCCTAAAAGTTGACATGGCAGAAGCTAACACGGTAGAAGCTGGTATAGCATAGCTCATTCGTAGATTGGACATTTGGCTCTACCAAACAACTCCTCATGAAGATGTTGATGTGGCATATTTTGATGTGCAAGAGCTCTTTTGTAGAATTTCCTTTTTACAAATTTGGCATCATATAACAAGTTGACGTAGTAGAACCAAAAATAAGCTTTTTTGTGAAGTAGAATTTTTTTCTACGTATAAGTTCTTTTCATGCTCTATGATTGATGAGTGGCAAGGTACCCCTACACTCAACCATAGGAATATGAGTGTTTCACGCACGATCCGGTCAAACTCTGCAAATGGGCTAGTTGTGGTATCTAGATAGTTACTCGTTGATCACAGTTCATTGTCTTCCCACTTGAACTAGTAATTGCTTTGTCACGTATGGTTTAGTTTAGAGTGAGGTGTATGATGTGTTCCTAAACTAATGCCACTCCTAGAGGCAATGGAATATATCTTTAATTAAGCTAAGAGGAAAAAGGAGAGAGAATCTAAACTAGTAGGAGATAGGGAGAGAGAATCTAAGCTAGTCTAAGTGCGATGAGCATCCGTTCCTTAATCATTCGTACACATCTTGGACCTCGTGCACAACTACTACTGGGATTACCAAGCACAGATCCTAGGTACGCTACTGGGTTACCAAGTAGTCACACTTAAATACTCGTGATTAAGTCATACTCATTCCGTGTTTAAGGAGTTAGGGTGAAGAGATATTAACTATGAAAACAATAAATAACAATAACAATTAAATAATTAAACTAAGTGAATGCTGCAATGATGAAGTAATCTCGATCTTTATTTTCAGTCATGTGCATGTCCAAGTATGTCACACTCAAATAAAGGATGCTGTACAATTACAATCATCACACTGCGAGCATGCATTTGGAGAAAAGGTTGAGAGGAAAAACTGACAAAAAGATCCTACACTAAACTGACTCTTAAAAAAAATCAAATGACTCATTTCCCATGTGCCTACATGTGTATTTATAGGCCCACACAGGAACCACGATATTGCAGATCCGATATCATTGTTGGGTGCAATATCGCACACCCAATATCGCGTATTTGATATCATGGGTCCAATATTGTAACTAGATGAATTGCGATTCATCATACCCCTATGATTGAATGAAAACTCGTTCTTGAGTCAAAATGAGAACAAGCCTCATTGATTACACAGTTGATTGGTATGGGATTATTGACTGACAAGGGATCTATTCATGCCGTAGTGGAGAACTCAATAGAATGAAATTTAGACACAACACAAAATATGCAAAATTCCCATAATTACAAAATTGGGTGGAACTCATGCGGTTCCTGGTGGCGATGGCTCCTCCATGGGTTGCTTACCCTTGTCCTATGTTCTAAGTGTTTGAATTTCATGACTGATGAGTGGCGAGGTACCCCTACACTCAACCATATGAATACAAGCATGTACGCGCGATCCGGTCGAACTCCGTAGATTAAGTGCCTTAACGCCACAAGAAACTCTTGGGGTTAATCGTTCGTTGTCTTCCCAAGCTTGCTTGTATGTGTCACGGTGTATGGTTAAGCAAGTCTGAGGTATATGATTTTTTTGGTATTTTTCGGTCTATCTCCTAAGCTATGAGGGTAAAGGGTTGAGAAATTAACTAACTCTAACTACAACACTAAGTCCTAGCGTCAGCATC
>MNCI01007422.1:60792-82918 GCA_015680685.1 Gnetum montanum
ACTTGGGGGACTCCTACTGCGGGCACATGGAAAATATTCTATCTCTGGGGTGATCAATCCACCAAAGCTTCGCTACTTTATGCCTAGGATGATAAATGAGGGGAGTGCCGCCTCTTATTTATAGAGTTGGCGACGGACTACGATATTACGTACGCGATATCGCAGGGAGAGACACGATATCACGTCAGCTGCGATATCACGTATGCGATATTGCAGCTTGTGTAATCTGCGTCTCATCAATGACGTTGAAGTAGTGCATGGAGTTTCTCCTCTTCAATTCAAGGATCCTATGTCGTCTATGTTGATGCTATAATGTTTGAGGGAGTCGGCACCTCCCATGGGCACGGTAGTTGCGGAAAAATTGTGTTTTCCTTGACGTACTAGGCTACAAACAATCATCGTTCCTCCTCATAGGCTCTAGCTTTGTCCCTGTATTCTTGAAAATCTGTAAGTCATCGAGCCAAGTCCATTGCGACATCTTTTTGGCCTTGGTAGCTTGCTTTAACCATCTCCAATCCAGAATTTGCAACTTTTAGCTTTTGCAATGTTTTCTTGTGTTCTACAAATTCTACTTCATACTTGGAGTAGGTGATAGCTACTTACTTCTCAAGCTTTGTCCTCGGGCACCATGTTGTTAACATGGCTAGGTTGGCATACCACAAATTTGTCAACTCCATGTACTCTATGAGATCTTGGATCTGTAGGTCCCACCTTTTTAGTTTCGCTTGGTGGGCAAATGCATATGTGTCCAATATGGCTTGCCAATCAGTGTGTTAAGCACTGAAAGTATTGATGTGGGCCTTGGCCATATGGATCTTCTTCTCGATGATTTGTTTGTACATTCCCACCTGGTCTCAAAAGTGCTCTTTTAAATTTTTGTGTCACTTGGTCTCGTTCTGCCATGTGCTTATTTCGATGGCCTTCTTTTGACGAATGGCACGTACCTCCTCCATTGAGAGGGTTCCATTTTTCCTGGCCAAGCGGTTCATGTCCTAGTTGACCTTGATTAGTTGTTTTCGCAGTTGTTGAAATTGCTTTTTGAGAACATTTTTTTGTTTTTTCATAAAGGTCAACCGAAGATTATCAGCAATGAGCTATTTATTTTCTTCTTGTAAGGCCTTGAGTGCCTTGGCATGCGCGTAAGTTTGCTCTTGTGCCATAGAGGCATTCCAATTAGCTTTCTCTTTTTCCTCTGCCACCTTTTTATTTTTTGTCAGCAATTTGTTGAGTTACTTGGTCCTGAAGATGTTTAGTTATTCTGCAGGAACAAATTGAGAGGGATCCTGTTGTGTGACCTGTAGGGTTACGAGCCTTTCTTGTAATCTTGCAACTTTTGCTTCTGCATGCTCAACCCTCATCTCTGTCATGACCAACTTTCCTTTGGTGGAGATGAGGTCTGATTGTGCTACTATAACATCTCATGGGATGTTAAACAAGGACGTCATCACCTGTACTATTTGTAGCAATTGATCAAGCACATCCTCATGCTTTGCAGGAGTCATTGCGGGATCAGCAAGAGTTTGAGCATCCCATGCTCCTGTGAAGTCTGTCGATGGCACAACAGGGATGTGAAAAGATTCTTTGATGTGGTTTGTAACCACTATTGCCACTCCTACTGCATCCTGGTGCTGCATGACCACCACTGTGGCCTCTTCACTAGTCTCTAGTTGCACTTGAAAGGATGTAGTGTTTCCTGAAATCTGTTGTGATCAATAACTCTCCCCTCCTCCTATCTAAATGGACACCTCACCCTGTGCATGATCTATAGAGACAATGGACCATATGGTATCATCAATGACGTGGAAGAGATTTACATCATCATAACTTCCCCAACTGACCGTCTCAATGATGGCCCTGAGATGGCTCATCGATGGTCGATAGTCCTGCGGTAGCGGTGGTGGTTGGTCTCGCTAGCTCGTGCTAGGTCTTGCTTCTTGCTATTGACTAGGCCCATGCTTGGAGGTTGGTTGGGCCCTGCAAGTTAAGTTGCAGTGGGCCCCATTGTCTATTCTTGCTCTTGTTCTGGCCTCAACATCTCACCAGCAATCATCCTTACAACTAGTGGCTTTAGCAATTTAGTGTACGAAGCATTTTGGGCTTTTCTGAGGACATCATTAGTGTAACCCTAAATACTAGCATGCTTGCATAGCTTCCTGATGAGACAAGGGAAGGGCAACATGAACTTCCTTATCTTACTTTCTTTGAACTGCCTTTAGATCTCCATGAAATATAGATGAGGCAGGTTAGCATTAATCTTTTCCATCAATATCACACTTGTTCTTACCACATATGTTGAAATTCTGTTTAGTCCTTTTGTGGGGAAGATGTGATAAGTTCCAATTTTAAAGTAGATTCTCTCTTCCAACGTCAACTCTCCATAGGTCTTATCTTCTTTATCGTACACCTTGTCTAACCAAACCTTACACGCATCAGTATCAGAGCGAGTGGACAAGCGAGCAACCTTTGGCCCTGTATTCGGAAGGTTTAACACTTCTAAAATGGCTTGGACGGAGAAATCAATAGACACACCACAAATGTTAACTGTGATGCCTTCTTCTTTATTGTGCCAGAATTGGTACATTTCTCCTAAGTACTAGGCACTGCTTTCGGAGAGGATAGGCCATAATGGGGACCCTTTGAGGTGGTCCCTAACAACCTCAGGAGCATATTCCATGAAAGGTCTAAAATTCAATTCCATGATCACTGTAGTTGATGTGGACCTTTTACAGATGGCCTGGACACATTTCAGAGGCAACGTGAGATGTCATCCTAGTTCAGGCACTGCAGTAGCTCCACCTTTTGCCTATCTTGATTGTATAGTAGTAGGGTCTTCTTGATGAATACTGAACAAGTGCTCCTCTTGCTCTATGTGTTGTTCGGTAGGCACTTGTCCTTTACCTCTCCTAGGTTGCTTAAACACACCTTGAGAGGGACCTTCTTATTGTCTACGCTTTGGGGCCATCTGCAATCACACAGGCCAAGCATTAGCAAGGTTGTTTACCCAAGTTAAGTTATAGCTTACTTCTTTCCTTAATGAGTTTGTTTTGTTTTTGTGTGATTTTAAGGTTAGGATTTTTTATGGAAATGTTCCCAAAAGATTTGTATATTTGGTCCACTTTGCTTAGGTGGTTTCAAAGTTTAATTTTTGGTATAGATAAGGAGATGTAATTGTTTTTGGCACATGTTTATTATTATTTTTGTAACTAATTACCCTTGACAGTGTCCTTTGGGTGATGAAAAATTTCAAAAAAATTTGTACCCCTCCCCCATGACTAAGCTGAACACTCTGGGTTCAAGTAGGTTCAGACGGAATGAAAATCGGAGCACCAACGAGTGAGTTATGATGATCAAAGCAAGAGATGCACAATCACAAGTTGTAGAAGAAAATTTGAGAAACTTCCCCCACGTGAACAGTTGCAAATGATGTTGATAGGCATGAGGGGCCCATGTATATATATAATTTAAGGACACGATATCGTGTACCCACTAACGGGGACTCGATATTGTGTTGGACTCAATATCGCGTCCTATCGAAAATGGGACACTTGTAAAAGTTACTGAAATTTAATTAAATTTTTAAATTTTAAAAGAATTTTTTGAAACTCCGAGGTATAAACTAAGGACATGTAGGTTAATGCAAAGGGGTCCAGGGTAATACAAATTAGACCTAAAGGCACAAAGAGTATAGTGGTGTAAAATATGTCAATGAGAATCATGAAGAGTAGGGGAAAAAGGGCATGTGTTAGCTCATAGGAATGTTTGAACTTGAAGGATGATAAGGGAAAGAAGAATGTTGGTAATGTGTAGAGGGTATAAGATGATGTGCAGAAGATGTGTTACAAGTGCAAATTACAAGGGTTATGTAAGTGGGTCCTCCCCAAAGCAAGTTCCAACTGATAATGCCTTTACATAACCACACCTTAAAATGTCTGTAGGCACGAGAAGGGTTAAATGTAATCCACACCTATTTCACAAAATGCACACATGTAAATCCCATCATAATGAGGTATGAATTCAATGCTATACAAGACACAAGTCACAAATACATGAACAACGAGATGATGCGAATTATAGAAGGGATTGTAGAGATTGGGATATGAGATAACTGACCAAGGGAACAATGAATCCTAAGTGTAGGGAATGATTAATGTGTCATTGGCCCATCGCTCCAAAAGCAAGACCAAGTCCATTCCTTCGATCAGTGACATCACATTGTTTCATCCCATGATGGACAACCATAAGAGCATTATGACATCAAGGCGTACGATCACTTGGCATTTCGTTCCAAGGAGGAGTGATTTTTGTTTTGTGGCACACGTTTTTTTTTATGAAGTATTACTTAATCCAAAAAAGCCGCCTACCTTTAGGCATGGGTACATGTCTTTCCAATGGGACCCCCTAGATAAGAATTATTTTTTCTTGATTGAGTGCCTTTTGATTACTCTTACTCCCATTTTTCATTAGATCTACAAGGATCTTAGTACAACCAAGCTACATGATAACTCTCACAGATGTCACCAAAGAGAATCGAAAAGTCCCCTTGATGTCACACCCTAGCCATTCTCGCTTAGTCCATTATTCTTCACTCTGGGCATGATAACATAAGGTTACTTTAAGTTTTAACGATTAAGAATATCATTGTACCCAGGGTGGAACCTCTAATTAATAGAATGGGTGGATGGATATTGTGGGCTTGCTATTCAAATAATTAATCATCTGAGACTTGATAATATAAAACAACACCCCAACCAACGGTTCACATGAGTTTTTTATTCCTAGATGAGATTACTTATAAAAAGGTAAAAAGAAAAAAAGGCAAAAAGATCAAAAAATAAGTTGAAAAGTGAAAAACTGAAATAGAAAAATTTCAAAATTAAAGAAAATGAAAAATATTTATTAATCCTGGTTGTTATTAGAATGGGGGGTATCCCCCATAACTAAACGGTTGAGTATGCTAAGGATTAATAAATGAAAAGTTGGAATCCTTGCATGTTGGACATGTTGGGACTCGGTCATACTTACCCCATTGGGGTTCACACACTTGGTTATAGTAAGCATAATGGGGAAATTTATAAGATGTAGTTAATTGATAAGTAGTTGACCCACTATGGTACCCTTGATCGTAAGATGGTATGCAAGGATTGATCTGTCTCCTTCTGTGGTTATATTCATTGGGCCCCATGGTTGTTGGAGTATTGGTTGATGGCCCAGAGAAAGTAACATGAGGCATTGGATTCGAGGAGGAAGTTGCACCACAATGTTGGACTTGTGCTAGGTTGGAAGGTGTAGTGGGCTTAGAAGTATGTTGTCCCTTCTTACGGTCACGTCTAAAGAAGGGACACCTATGATGTTGTGGAGGATTCCCACTGCTATTGATAGCAGCAGCACAAGTAACATTCGTGGGTTGGTGCGGTGGTGCAAAACCTTCTGGAACACTTGGTGGCGATGTAGAAGGAGGTGAAGGATGAGGATTTTGAAATTGAGGAGAAGTGTTAGGTATCCAAGGTGGTGGTTGTGTTGGAGAGGATATGGGTTGATAGTATTGGGAAGAATGATAATAATGTGGTGAGATAGAGGATGTTGACCCAATTGGGGAAACAAGATGTTGGACTTGATAAGCACTTAGATTCGGATGGTATGAAGGATGTAACTAGTTTGAGGGTGGCCTCCCCCACGATTAGGATTGTTGCCAATGTGATCGAACATAGTATCTCTGTACAGACTCTGGATGTAACAGTCTTTTCCAATGCTCTTGTAAATGTAACAAGATTGGACATTGGCCCTTGGGGTGATCATACAGGCAACTGTTACATTGATATGTATGATTGGCAGTTAAATTCTTATTCTCTTCTACCCTTCTTTTCAATTTTCTAAAGGTGTTTCGTCTTGCTTCTTGGTTCGTCATGAATTTATCTCCAATAATGTTGGCATATTCCCCATATTTTTTATGCATCCATTCCATCATCTTATTGATCTTTACCTCAATTTCATCCAATGATTGTAGTACTAGCAAAGATGGTTTCACCTTCTTGAGGTGAGTTGATTTCTCCTCCTTAAGGTGAGTTGGTTTCTCCTCCTTCAGATTATGGACCTTTGTTGATGTAAGATTTTGGTCCTATTGAGATTTTTCAACATTCTCCCATCTAGCCAGTTCTCCTTCTTCCTTTACTACCTGTTTGATAAGCTCTTGGAATTGATGGGCTCATAGCTCATATAGTTGACCTTAGGTGTACATCCCTAGGGTCTCCCTTATTTCATTATGGAGCCCATAAATAATGTGGTACATTAGCCTTTCCTCAGAGAACTCATGGCCTAGGTAGTTGTTTAATAATGCATAATATCTTTCTAAGGCCATGTCCAAGGGTTCATGTTGTGCTTGTTTCCACTCTTGGATTTGTCCCCTCAGGGTTGACACTCTTGCATAAGTTTGATATCTTTCAGTAAAGAGTTCTACAATTGTTGGCCAATGTCAGATTGATTTTGGTTTTAACGACCTCTACGATATTTTTGCGTGGCCAACAATTGTGATAGGAAAGAGCTTAAGTTTTTGCCACCCATTATCAATGTTGTTCCATGCACAGGCATCGTAGAAGGCTTGTAAATGTTGTTGCGAATCTAATTCATAGCCTCCTGAGAATTTGGAAAAGTTGTTTAAGTCAAGCCTAGGTTGACAACTTTCATTGTGATGCCTACAAGATATTCAAACAGCCTCTTGTATTTGCGTTAGGCTTGTAGTGGCTAGTAGGGGTTCATCATCATTGGGTAGGTTATGCATTTGTGAGTTGGGACGATGTTGTCTTCGTTTATGTTTATAGTAACCCCTTCATCAGACTGGGTACTCCAAACTTCATCTTCATCATCATATAATTCTTTAGTTCTCCAATGAATTTCCTTACTAGTTGTTACATGATCATAGTCTTGTGAGAGAGATATGGTTGTAAATTTGTGTGTGATTTAATTGCAATTATTTCTTCCTAAAAGATGTATTGTTAATACTTTGTTATAGCAATCTTGTATGATGTAACTAATCTAACTAACAAGCATCGTCCCTGACAATGGTGCCAATGATGAGTGGCAAGGTACCCCTATACTCAACCATACGAATACGAGCGTCTCACGCACGATCCAGTCAAACTCTGCAGACAAGCTAATTGTGGTATGTAGATAGTTACTCGTTGATCACAGTTCATTGTCTTCCCACCTAAACTAGTAATTACTTTGTCATGTATGGTTTAGTCCAGAGTGAGGTGTATGATGTGTTCCTAAACTAATGCTACTCCTAGAGGCAATGGAAAATATCTTTAATTAAGCTAAGAGGAAAAGGGAGAGAGAATCTAAACTAGTAGGAGATAGGGAGAGAGAATCTAAGCTAGCCTAAGTGCAATGAGCATCCATTCCTTAATCATTCGTACACATCTTGGACCTCGTGCAAAACTACTACTGGGATTACCAAGCACAGATCCTAGGTACGCTACTGGGTTACCAAGTAGTCACACTTAAATGCTCGTGATTAAGTCGTACTCATTCCGCGTTTAAGGAGTTAGGGTGAAGAGATATTAACTACGAAAGCAATAAATAACAATAACAATTAAATAATTAAACTAAGTGAATGTTGTAATGATGAAGTACTCTTGATCTTTATTTTCAGTCATGTGCATGTCCAAGTATGTCACACTCGAATAAAGGATGCCATACAATTACAATCATCACATTGTGGGCATGCACTAGGAGAAAGGGTTGAGAGTCAAAATTGACAAAAAGATCCTACACTAAACTAACTCTTAAAAAAAACCAAAAGACTTGTTTCTCAGGTGCCTACATGTGTATTTATAGGCCCACACAGGAACCACGATATTGCAAATCTGATATCGTTGTTGGGTGCGATATCGTGTACCCGATATCATGTATTCGATATGGCAACTAGATGAATTGTGATTCATCAATGACTGAATGATGATGAGGCTCATAGAATCAATTTGTAGAATCTCTTCTTCGTTCCTCAAGTTATCTATCATAAGATGAAGCCTACATGGAAGAGCTAATTTATAGAGTTGTTTTTTAATTCTATGAGCTCATTTAATATGACCACTAACATGGCTATAGAACCACTACATAGAGATACTTTTTTGCCTCATGAGTAGGTTCTATATAAAAATAAGATTATGTAGAAAAACTAGAAAAAGACAATCTTAACTCTACGAGTAATGCCTCAAAATTTTGAGTTGATGTGGTAGAGCTATTTTTAAGTTAACTTATAAAAACCAAACTTAGCTCTATTAACTACATCATCATACTTATGTGGTAGAACTGATCAAGAGATTCTTTGTAGAGCTACTTATTAACTTTATGAATCACTTCTACATTAGTAAAGTCAATTCAGGTTAACATCATTTACATTTGTCGTTGAACCAAAATTTTTTCTTAGCTCATTGATGTGGCAAAAATCGTTTTTCAAATTCAAACCAAGCTCCTTCTACTTCAAGCAAGGATTTCTGTTATTGCTTAATTGTTTATTCTAATGCTTGATGCTCGACTTAGTCATCTCGCAAAATGCCTAACTTACTTTGAAAACCCTATCTCTTTAATTTTACAAATAATAAATTGAAAATTTTAGGAGGATTTGCTTCAATCATTTTAAAACTACATTGTATCTCTATTAAGACATTTTGAAAATGTTTTTGCTTAGAACTTGTCTTACCAAAAGCTTGATGTATCAAACCCTAGTTGATTTTTGCAATAAGATCCAATTTGAAAAGTGGAACTTAAGCTCTACTCCATAAATGAAAAAAATGTTAACACAAATTACATTCTTGAAAAGAGGGTTTAAGTTAAAATGAATCTCACATTTAAAATTTTCGTAAACATTTCTTTTTGGCACTTTACTTCTATTTAAGGCTTGCTCTCTTTTAACGACAACACGAGAATAATAGAGTTAGTCATCATACTTTATGGTTGTTCTATAAAAGTGGTTAATTATTGCGATAGTCCAAGCCATTACTTAGAAGTTGTTGGCTCACTCTTCAAAAGGGATAAGGTTAAATATTTCATTCTCCTTCCACTACCTAAAGAGAAATGCTTATATTACTCCTCCACAACCTCCTTTTACACTATCCCTTTGTCATCAAAGAGAGGAATAGTTTAGGATGCTTTCATTTTGCTTATTGCTATTATGAGAATCACTTTTGCTTTCTTTGCCTTTGGTTACTAAGATGTTTTAGTTTACTAATTATTGCTATTTGGGAATCTCAAAATCTATGTGAATTATAACTTCTTGAAGCATTTCATTATTGGTAATTTCCTTCCTCATCTCTACGTGCTTAGGCATCCATCATAAGTGCTTTTTTATAAACCTCATCATTTATTTATTTAGTGGAATTAAAGTGCTCATATCATAAATAAATATGTCAAATCTTATTAGCATTCATGAAAAATCCTAGAGTCCTCATCTTCTTAATAATTTAATATTAACCTATATTGGATATGGTTACATGTTATAGATAAGTAGACTTGGGCAACTAACATCCATCATAGGGTAAACCTTCATCTCTTAGGCCTCTTCGATTGATTCTACCATAGAAGCCAATGATAGACAATAAGTCTTCCCCAAACATGACTCATAAACTTTATCATACTAAGCTCTCCAAAGAGAAACTCTTTCAAAATGGTGCTAAGTACAATACATGAAATAGACTTCTTATAGTTTTGGAAAATCCCATAAGAATTAGAAACAAAGAGAGCTATATCTTTTTTTCTATCTTAGAACAATGATTTATTGTCCTTCTCTAATCATTCCTACCTAACCAAAGTAGATAGTTTATGCATTCCACTTATGAAATCAGGGTATATTATCAATCTATGATCCTTAGATGCCTTTAGCATCCTTGGGGTGATCTCATAGTTCCTATGGTGTGGAGACAATGGGGTTGGTCCATGGCATGGCTTTTGCTTTTTTCATAGTTTTCTTGAAAGGTTGAAGGGTGATAATACATCAAGCTATTAACAAGGGTAAACTTGATGTTCTTTTCTAGGAATTCCAAATGAGGGAACACTAAAAGAGCCACCAACTCGAATTATTGCCTATGTGTGATCCATTCTAGATCTAACTAACCACCCATCCTACCTTCTCTACATTCTTGAAAACACATATTCATCTTGGTAGAGTTTTTAGTGACATGTATCAATACTCTTTTTCATTACTAAGAAAAAGTGAGTAACCGATTTAAGTAAAGGATACTATCATTACTAACTCAATCTTCAAGCACCTAACCTGTAATCACAACAACCTAATTACAAGAGTGAAGCTCTATTAATTAAGCTATACCTGCTAAAAGGAGAACCCATTGAATCATACTTAAACAAATTAAATGCTTTTTCTATATATAAAATTTTCCATCATGGGCCATGCATTGATTATCCAACTAATTGGAAGAGAATCCATAGATTCCTTTTTTGGAGTAAGTTATCGTTCCAAAATGCAACATACCACTTACTATTACATTGTGCTCTCCAAATGTATTTGTGCCCCTTCCTTGCCAAATCACTTTGGTGAAAAGAAACTTGTAGGTGTTCTTCCTCTTGGTCCAATCAACCACACTCCAAGACCCTTTTTCAAGCTTGCTCCTATCATTATGAAATGGATAAAGAGATTTTCTTACATTGATCTAGAAATCATTCATCATAGTGACTCAAAAAGTTGAAGACCAAGAAGTTCTTTACACCAAGTATTCTTTCAACTAGATCCAATCCTATAGAATTTGGATAAAATTGATATTCATTTGGATAAGATTAGGGTTCAATTTTGATGAACCTCTTGGAAAATCTTAAAAGGCTCAAATGGTATGATCCCTCTATCATCCCACCTAAGAGGAGGATAATCTTGTAGTTCATGGTCTATGGATATGCATCATTTGGTGCTCGACTTTCCATATACATCTAGGTTGCATTTCATTTTGGCATGTGCTTGAGAGATAGCCATCCATACATTGATAAGCTATATATGGATGCTCAAGAAGAGAGGGGTGATAGATAATTGACTTCTTGGAACCACTTAGATCCCACAAAAGAATAGAAAGTTGGATCTGCTTTGGATCTTTCCTGAATTTCCCCATCTATCCTCCTGAGATAATGCTTGGTTTTAAACTTGAGTTTAAATAAGACAAATATACCATGCTAATGTACTATAGATGATCATCTTGAGGGTAGGAATTAATGAGTACATTGAACTATTCATGTGGTTGAGAGCCTTTATAGCCTCACACAATGATGTGATTACTTAGCTAATAACCCTACCTTTCTGGTGGGGGATCCTCTATACTAAAAAATAAGTAATAGATACCCTATTCCATTATCCAATTTCCATGTTATTAGTAACATGATTAAGCAAATGAGACATGGGTTCTTATAAACCTATTTTGACTTAGTATAATAAGCTTATGAACTTGGTTTTGTTTCATGAAATGAAAGAATACTTTCCTTTAGCTTAGATATGACTCATGGGTGTAGATCAAAAGCCAAAAGTCCCAATAAGCATTAACTCTCCTTGAAAGGAGATGATATAGTTGCACCTTCTACTATGATGAGGTACCCCTACGCTCAGCCATACAAATATGAGCATTTCACACATGATCCGGTTGAATTCCAAGGACTAAGTGCTTATGTGTCGTTGTGGAATAAAGACGGGTTGGTTGATTGTTGTCTTCCCAAGCTTACATGTATGCCACAATTGTATGGTTAAGTAAGCTTGAGGCATATGATTTTTATAGCTTTTATGTTTTTATGTCTTGCGCTAGTAGGGAAGGAAAGAGGTAACTAAGTGGCTAATTTAACTTAACTACTCATTAACTAAGTTCTAACTAATCCTAACACCAGCATCTGTTCCCACTTGTCGTACACATCTTGAACCAGTGCAACACTATTGGGATTACCAAACACTAATCATTATTGGGTTGCCAAGCATTAGGCGCATGCTTGAAGTGGTTGTGCTTATGTAATTTCACGATTTGCTTAATTGATCAAAATGAATTGCTATGCTAATAACAGAAATGTAAAGTGCATAAAATAAAATAAATGCATAAGAAAATAAAATAAAAGAAATGCATAAGAAAACAAATCTTAAGTGCTGCAAGGATGAATCAAAGAGCTTATATTTATTGCTGTACACAAGGTATGCTCAGGTACATAATGCTCGAATAAAGATCTATCCACACTTAGACCTCCGATTGTGGGCACTTGGAAAATACTAACTTTCAAACATACTACAAGAGTTTTGCTACTTGACTGCTAAAATTCTTCTTCCTAATTGTGCGCCTAGGCATTGTATTTATAGGCTTGGGAGCAACTACTCTAATAATTAGAGCAACTGCTCTAATAATTAGAATAATTGCTAAAGTAACTGCTAGAGTAACTACTCTAATAATTAGAATAAACTACTAGAGTAACTGCTCTAATAATTAGAATAAACCGCTAGAGTAACTGCTCTAATAATTAGAATGACTACTAGAGTAACCGCTAGAGTAATCACTCTCATCATACCACCACAACTAAATGAAACCTCTTCCTCGAGTTCCTTACAAAATATTGGGAAGGTATGGGATTATTGACTAATTGACAACGGACGATGGAATGGGATGACAAACTTAACGTGCCTAGTGAACGGATCAATAAGCATATCAAAACATTAGTATTCATGACCATTGTGGTGAACACTCGTACATAAATGACATCCAAGCCTTTATTTGGCAGTTTGAAAAGGAAAAGAGAGAGAGAAAGACGATGGAGCGTGTTGTCGCCAATGCCAAGACTGCACCTTCCATTGTTTATCCATAGCCATGCCACTAAACTTACTCCTTTCGTAAATGATCTAGTTCCTATCCATCTTGAGTGCTTCCTCCAAGCCCTGTCCATTGTTGTATGATCACCATCTACACACACAACATAGTCACAAATGAGCAAGGATAGATAAGCCACAATGCAATTGATACCTTGCCTCAATATGAAGCGCATTAGCTGAGTTATGATTATGGAAAAAATTGGTTCAAAGATTTATCACTAGCAACTACCCAAGGTGTAGGGGTTAGGTAATTAGTAAAATGGAAAAAATTAAAAAATTAATGCCAGGGCCCCCACGACTAAGAGAGAACTTCTTGTAGCTATAAGATGGAAAAACATGAGGAACAAGAAAGATGAAAAATATCAATGGCAACACCAATAAAATGGATGTCATGGATGGTGATGAAATAAGAAATGATTGATTGTAGGAAATGTTTAAGGGAAAGAACTTAACAATTGCACCAAAAAGAAATGCNAGCTGAGTTATGATTATGGAAAAAATTGGTTCAAAGATTTATCACTAGCAACTACCCAAGGTGTAGGGGTTAGGTAATTAGTAAAATGGAAAAAATTAAAAAATTAATGCCAGGGCCCCCACGACTAAGAGAGAACTTCTTGTAGCTATAAGATGGAAAAACATGAGGAACAAGAAAGATGAAAAATATCAATGGCAACACCAATAAAATGGATGTCATGGATGGTGATGAAATAAGAAATGATTGATTGTAGGAAATGTTTAAGGGAAAGAACTTAACAATTGCACCAAAAAGAAATGCCAGTGGGTCCTCCTCAAAGTAGGCTCATGCCCTTTATGCCCTGAAAAACCCATAAACCAAAGAGTCCATAGGCTCTAGGAATGTCATTTGGAAGCAAGAGTTAAAAACTTACCCACAAGAATTCACCAAAGAAAAATAATACATCAACTCAGAATAGACTAATGGTAAAATCGAAAATGAGGTGGCAAATGGGAAGAAAGATGGAGAGGAGAGAATGTAATGGAATCCCAAGAACAAGGTTGTGTAAAGCCCCTTGTGTATTTCATTGTTAAGATAACTGAGTAGAACTCATTCCAAATCTAGATTCAAACCAACCACATTCAGTGACCTCACATCAATACACTTGGCCAATCCATCCTCTTGAGGTAAAATGAATGCTTCCACAAAGAGTGACCACCATCCCAAGGAGAGGGAGATGGAGAAGCATGAAGCGAGAAAGAGCCTTAGTTAGAGGGAACCTTCAGGCATGGGTAACATGTCTTTTCAATTTCATAACCAGTGCTTGTAGCCCATATTACTTTATTATGTCTAAAGGGTGAGCTTTGAATTCTCATTTTTCTCTTTTCTTCTATTTTTTTCTTTTTTTTATGTTTATGCATGAGAACCACACCATGCAAAGACTTATTTTTATTCACTCAACTTCCTGATATTTGAACAATGTCAGAATGATGGAAAACCCAAGAAAAAGCATCCAAGCACCCTAGAGAATGGCCAGCACCAATGCATCAAATCCCCTTGAAGTCACATCCTTTTCATCCTTTGAGTCTTTCCTTGGTTTGAAAAATACCTAGCCACCAATTCATTAACAAGTTTACTTAGAAAAAGGGGATTGTACAGTTCCAATTCAAAGGAGACCATAGAGTTGTATGGATGAGTGGATGGTGTGGACTCATTTCCTGTTTTACCAAAAGAACCATACCTTAATATTAGCATTATAATTCAAAGGTAAAAACCAAAAATTAGTAATTAATATCATATAATTCAATCCAACATCACAAGCACTTATTAGATGATGAATAAAAGTAAATCAAGCAGTCAAACAAATAGTAAAAATATGAGCAATGGTGTAAAACAAAAATAAGAAAAGTTGGAAAAATATGTAAAAGAAAAATGTGTGAAACAAAAATGTGTAAAACAGAAATTCAAAAAGATGTAAGGGCCTAGAATGGTTAGCATAGGTAGCCATCTTTCCCACGACTAAGTTGGAAGGAGGAGATTTGAAATAGTGAGCATGGTTGTCCATTAATAGAGGTAGCATGTGTACTAGCTATCCTAAGCTCTTGGAAAGGTTTGGTTTGTTACACATTGACCAAAATTTTCTTATTCGGGCTCTGAAGTTTGTATATTATCATGGCCCCTAAAGGAAAAGTTGCATAAATAATATAAGGTCCTTTTCACAGTGTCTAAAATTTAGTATGTTGTGGCACATGTGTGGGATTCTAGTAGAGAACCTTATCTCCTAGCTAATATTTAACTTTTCTAATTCTTAGGACATGACATTGTTTATTGAAGGCCTTGTGCAATTTGTTAGATGATAGGGCAGCTAATCAATTTTCATCTAGCAAGTTAAGGGTTACTAACCATTGTTTCTATGCTAGATCAAGGTCAAGGTTGAGGTCACATGTCGTGGGTAGTGTACAGAGCATAGTTTGAATGGGATACGTTGGTAATTTACCATACACTAACTCATAGGGAGAGTAGCCTATAGGTATTTTTCATGTGGAGTGGTATGCCTAAAGAGCATCATTCAGTTTAGTGCTCCAGTCTCGCCTAAACTTGCTAATGGTTCTTATCAATATTTTCATAATCTCCCTGTTGGTGACTTCTGCTTGAGCATTCACTTGGGGGTGGTATGTTGTAGTCAATTTATGCTCAACCCCTAAGCGTTGCATTAATTTCCGAAACGTTGCACCTATGAAGTGTGTACCATTGTCTAAAATAAGTGCATGTGGCACACCAAACCTATTTATGATTTGTTGTTGAACAAATTATGCAGTTGTAGATGATGTACAATCTTTAACAACAGCTACTTTGGCCCATTTTGTTAGGTAATCAATGGGAACAATAATATAAGCTTTTCCATTGGACATTGGTGTAATCGACCTAATAAAATCAATTCCTCAAATGTTGAAGGGTTCTAATAGTTGAATCCATTATTGCGGACCCTCCATTCTAGTAGTCATTTCCCCGTCACGTTGACAACACGCACAAGATTGGACAAAATGATGGGCGTCTCGAAATAATGAAGGCCAATAATATCCTGCAAGTAGGATCTTGATGGCCATTTGTCTCCCAACGTAATGACCCCCACAAGGACCCTCATGAGTGTCTTGAAGAACTCGTAGTTAATCTATATCGGGAACACACTATTGAACCAAGCCATCGGGACACACTTTGTAAAGTTACCCATTGATCTCCATAAAGTACTTAGCTTGGTGAAGAAATTGTTGTTTCTTCTTACTGTTTAACTCTTGTGGCGTTTTTAGGGTGAGGCGATAGGTAAAAATGCTACTATACTAGTTTGTCTCCATGGGTGATTGATTATTCACTACACCAACAAAGAGGAATTCATTAGGAAAATGATTAGAAATTGGATACTTATCGTCTTTGTTGTCTCATTGTAACTAAGATAAATGATCAGCAACTACATTCTTGGTGCCCTTGCGATTGATCATCGTTAAATTGAACTCTTGTAAGATTATAAGCCATTGTATGATACGAGGGCTTACTATTGGCTTATTCATGAGGAACCAGATTGCACTATGATCTGTATGTATATATAATTTATATCCCAATACATAGTGTGTAAAATTTTCTAATGCAAGCACTACAACCATTAATTCTTTATCTATGGTAGTGTAGGTAAGTTGTGCACCATTGATACTTCTACTTGCACAGTGGATGTAATAAGGACGCTTGTAGTTATCTAGTTGTGTAAGTATGACTCCTAAAGCATAGTTGGACGTGTCAGTCATGATATGGAATGGTTTGGACTAGTGAGGAGCTTGTAGAATGGGTGTTTCTACTAACTTCTATTTCAGAGTTTGGAAAGCTAACTTACATTCCCTGGTCCACTCGAAAGGTACATCCTTTTTTGTTAATTCCACCAATGGTTTGGAAACCTTTGAAAAGTTTTCAATAAATCTCCTATAGTAGCCAGTATGTCCAAGGAATGATTGAATATCTTTGATAGTTTTCAGTTAATGGGTAATTCCTTGGATAATTTTGATTTTCTCAGGGTCTACCTCTATCCTTGTATGTGAGAATTTGTGTCCTAGTACTACACCTTCTTGAACCATCAAATGGATTTTCTGCCAGTTGAGCCTCAAATTGATTTCTACACATTTTTTAACACTTGCTCTAACCAATCCAAGGCTTGATCAAAGTTTTCTCCACAAGTGGAGAAGTTGTCCATAAAGACCTCCACGCCATTTCCTATTTGTTATTGGAATATGCTTAGAACTAGTCATTGAAATGTTGCAGGGGCATTACACAAGCGAAATGGCATTTGTTTATATGTGAACGTTCCCCAAGGATTGGTGAACGTAGTCTTGGCTTAGTCTTCTGGGGCTATTTGTATTTGGTTATATCCACTATATCCATTTAGAAAATTGTAATAGCAATGCCCTACAATGGTGTCTAAGACTTGGTCGACAAATGGCAATGGAAAGTGATCTTTGAATGTTCCCATATTTAGTAACCTGAAATCTATGCACACCCTTCATTTGCCTCCCTTTTTAGGCACAATAACTAAGGGGCTAACCCATTCGCTATCAGTAATGGGGTATATGAACCCAGCCTTGAGAGGCTGTTCGATTTGTATCTTAACTACTTGCTTCAGCTTAGGGTTAAATTGCCTCTACGGTTGTCTTCAAGGCTTCATGGAGGGGTCAATGTAAATTGTATGTTAGCATATCCTAGGATCTATTTCGGTTAATTCGGGATATGACCAAGCGAAGGCTTCTGACCATTTATTTATTACCTTTAGCAATTCTTTTTTCTGTTGAGAAGCAAGCTTAGCATTGATAATTACCGATTTTCTATTTTTAAGGAACGTGTATTCCATACCGGTGGGCAATGGTTTTAGCTCAAGGGGCTCCTACTTAAATTTCTCAAGGATTTCAAACTTCCCCCAGTTGATATTTTGAAGGTTAAGACTTGGAAGTTGGCGGTGGACTTGCTTTATGCGTCTATGCTATTGATGTAAGCACAAGTCAAACCCTTAGTTGGTTCCATGCATATGAGTGAACTACTTTCTTGATCAATTGTCAGCGACTAGGTGTCTTCCTATCGTGTGGCTGCTGCATACATGCATCTTTATATGTTAATCAGTTGTGCACACTAATTGCATGCAGGCAATGATAAACTTTGCACAAACCATGACCTTTGCACATAATTACACCTTGTGTCATTGTATGCGATGCACGAAACTTTCTTCTTCTCGATCTTTTTGAATGTATTTTCCTTTAACATTTCTAGGGAAAGATCACAAATTCCTAGCTGTGCGTCGATGGTGCTTAGCCATGCTCTTCCCATTATGATTAGGAAGTCCCCCTTACCATTGTTTACCTGAATCACTAGGAATTCAATTAGGTACGACCATCCAAAAATAGTGGTAATAATGTCTTTCACCAGTCCCAATGGGACAGTGATGGATTGGTCGGCCAACTGTAATTGAATGTTGCTCTTTTTCAATGGTGGTAGGTTCCAAGCCTTGTACATTTCTTGAGAAATTAAGTTGACATCGGAACCTGAATCCAAAAGAGCCTTACACGATGCATTTTTAGCGATTTGTAAGTATATCAAAGGATTCCCAGGATTAGAAAATTTCCTAAGAAGGTGGCTAGCTTTGATCCAATTGGTGATGGCATGTGTTAGCATGACTGTATGCATTAAGTGCTGTGATTGGGTTGAAGGATGCTCTAAAGTTTTGATTGATACTAAGGTGTCTAGGGAATTAGCCACTTGTGATTGCAAGGGCTTGGTTGGACTATTGATTCTAAAGAAATGTCTTTTCTTCATGTGGTTGTTAGAACCAATAGTAGGTTGAGGGTTAATAGCCCTTGTGGCATTACATTGCTACGGTTGGGTAGGGATTTCACCTTGCATAGCTAGAGTAGGTGGTAGTGGAGCTATTGGTGGAAGAGATGCCGTTGGATGAGAAGGATGATATGCTTGTAGCATATCGCCCCTAGAAGAGGGAGTCCCATAATACTCATGAGCTTAGTAGTGAAGTTCAGAGGCAACATGACCAATAGAGTCACGTGGAGAGACTGGCTATTGTACATAATATCCATATGGATCAGGTTGCTAGTAAGGATATTGTTGCCTTGGTGGTGGCATTCCCCACGATTGTGGGTATTGCCACTATTGATATTGCTTAATCAGTTGTGATGGAGTTCCACTGGGATAATACGTTAAAGGTTGGTGGAACTTTCTTGGGTTACCTTGGGGATAAGGTAACCTTCGGGGTGTTTACCTTTTGTTTAATCATGGGTTGAGTGCATACATCTCAGACTCCTGCAAATGTGAGATTACAGGGCAACATCTCTCAGGATGGTCACATTGACATATCTCACATCCACTATCATTGTCTGTTTTCGAATCCACAACCTCTTCAATGATGGCAAGTTTGCCCTTGCCCTTACTACGTGTAGGTTTAGCCTCTTTCTTTTTTTCTTTTCTCACTACCTTGCTCTCTAGACTCCTTTACCATTTTAGGAATAGTTTGAAATCTATTGTCTAGGGAATCCCACATTTGGTTTACCTTTATTGAAAGTTTTGATTTCATCTTTTGGATAGGCAAAGTTTTCCTATTCACCATCTCTTCGAGTTTTGACTCTTCTTCATCCTCACAAAATCCTACTCCCCTCTTCCAAAGGGAAGGATCTCGGTTATACTCTTTCACACTTTTTCTCTTTTGTATCTCACCTTCTTCCTTAGCAACTTGCTCCAATAGTCTTTGAATTTGATGGGACCTAAGCTCAAATAGCCTCCCTTGGGCATAAGTCCCAAGCGTTCTTCTCGTTTCATGCCTAAGCCCATCCACGAGATGGTGTTGTTGATCCCTTTGCGAATAACCATAGCCAGGACAACAATGTAATGGTGCATAGTATCGGCCCATGGCAGCATCCAAGGGTTCATGTCCTCCTTGTTTCCAACCTTGAATTTGCTTTCACAAGTTAGACACTCGGGAGTACGTTTGGTACTTGTCATTAAGTAGTTCTAACATAGTACTCCACCTACGAATGGATTTTGGTTCTAAAGACTGGTACCAGCTTTTCACTTCTTTAACTAATGTATGTGGGAATCACTTAAGTTTTTTCCATTTGTTCTCTATGTTCTGTAAGGCACACACATCATGGAATGCTTGTAAATGATTCTGAGGATCAGCGTTGTATCCCTCTTCAGATTGTAGGATGTTGTTCATATCAAATCTCTTAATCCTACTATCTTTCTAGTGCCTTGTTGGAATTCTAACAACCTTAGTTATGTCTAACATACCTCAAGTAGCGAGTAGGGGTTCATTGTGATCATCTCATCCATGGTGTCTATGATGCCTACGTTATTCCCTACTCTCCCTTCTTCTATGTTGTGACTCTCTAGAGTGCCCTCATCCCCTTTCTTGGCTGTTTTGTCTATGACTTCCACTTTGCCTACCTTTATCCCCATGGTCTTTTCTTTATGACCATGTCTGGATATTGAAGGAGAGTGTGAAGGAGATGATGAAGGTGAAGAAGAAGGAGAACTATCACCATGACGGTATCTGCTATCTTCTCTTTTGCAATCTTGGTCTCGATCGTGATCGCAATCAGAATGTCCACCCTTATCATGTGTTCGTGTCCCTTTTTTGAACCCTTTGTGTCTGTGGGTATGAAAACCTGGGTTATGAATAATGGAATAAAGGTTCTGATACACAACCCCTTGGCCAAAGTTAAGGGGAGGAACATTGTTATGTGGTTGATTGTCTGAGGTAGGTTCACCATCCTCATTTTCGCTTAAGACATGTGGGGCATCCTAGGATCACTTACCCTTCAGAGACTTATGATGTCTCTCCTATTGCAAGTCCCTTTGACATTGTGCCTCTGTGGGACGATATTCTCTTGAATCATGATTTTGCACAACATATTCTGCATGTAAGTGCAACATGCCAATTTGTGTGAGAGCACGAAGAAGCATGCTCGGGATTTAAACGATCGGGAGATAACACTATGTTACCTTCTAAGTCTCACCAACATAGTTGTTCTTCTTGATGGAGAATAAAGGTGAAATCTGGTATATACTCATTGGGATGAATATATACCACTCAAACTTGTTGAGGGACTAGCAGATCAACATCATGTGTATTACATCGCTGATTGTTTCCTGTTTTAGACCTAGGCGGTGAGGTGCTTTCACATGAAGAAGGAGACATACTTGTCTATTCAGTGTACAATGTATTCTTATTTATTATTTTCTCAATCAACCCTAAGGATTCATTCCAAAAATGTGAAGGATTTCCTAAGTTCTACTTAGCGCACAATAGTTAAGTCCCTCGCAACAGTGCCACTAATGAGTATCGAGGTACCCCTATGCTCAACCATATGAATACGAGTGTTTCATGCACGATCCAGCTGAATTCCAAGGACTAAGTGCTTATGCGCCCTTGTGGAACAAGGACGGGTTATTTGATCATTTCTTCCCAAGCTTACTTGTATGTCATGATTTTATGGTTAAGTAAGCTTTAGGCATATGATTTTTATAGCTTTTATGTTTTTATGTCCTACGCTAGTAGGGAAGGAAAGAGATAACTAAGTGGGTAATTTAACTTAACTACTCATTAACTAAGTTCTAACTAATCCTAACACTAGCATCTATTCCCACTTGTCGTACACATCTTGAACCAGTGCAATACTACTAAGATTACCAAACGCTAATCATTATTGGGTTACCAAGCATTAGACGCATCCTTGAAGTGGTTGTGCTTGTCTAATTTAATGATTTGCTTAATTGATCAAAATGAATTGTTGTGCTAATAATAGAAATGTAAAGTGTATAAAATAAAATAAAATTGATGAGTGATGATGTACCCCTACACTCAACCATATGAATACAAGCGTTTCATGCACGATCCAGTCGAATTCCAAGGACTACAGGCCTATGTGCCTTTGTGGAGCAAGGACGGGTTGGTTGATCGTTGTCTTCCCAAACTTACTTGTATGTCACGATTGTATGGTTAAGTAAGTTTGAGGTATATGATTTTTATAGCTTTTATATTTTTATGTCTTGTTGCTAATAAGGGAGGAGAGAGAGAGATAACTAAGTGACTAATTTAACTTAACTACTGATTAACTAGGCTTTAAACTAATTCTAACACCAGTATCTATTCTCACTTGCCGTACACATCCTGAACCAGGGCAACACTACTGGGATTACCAAATGCTAATTGTTACTAGGTTACCAAGTGTTACATGCATGCTCGAAGTGATCGTACTATGTGTGCTAATAACAGAAATGTAAAGTGCATAAAATAAAATAAAATA
>MNCI01007422.1:104279-124749 GCA_015680685.1 Gnetum montanum
TTAGTTAAGTGCCTCAGTACGATCGCTTCGAGCACGTGCGTTGCGTGTGGTAATCCCAGTAACGATTAGCGTTTGGTAGCCACAGTTGCACAGTTCATGGTGTGTACAGCAAGTGGGAATAGATGCTGACGCTACGACTTAGTGCTGTAGTTAGAATTAGTTTTAGTCTCTTAACCCTTCACCGTTTAGCATAGGAGATAAACCGAAAAATACCAAAAAAATCATATACCTCAGACTTGCTTAACCATACACCGTGACACATACAAGCAAGCCTAGGAAGACAACGAATGATTAACCCCAAGTGTTCCATGGGGCGTTTAGGCATTTAGTCTACGGAGTTTGATCGGATCGCGTGTGCTATGCTCGTTTCGTATGGTTGAGTGTAGGGGTACCTCGCCACTCATCAGTTACCTTCTAAGTCTTGCCAACAAAGTTGTTCATCTTAATGGAGGATAAAGGTGAAGTCTGGTGAGGAACTTTCATACGAAGAAGGAGACATACTTGTCTATTCAGTGTGCAACGTATTCTTGTTTATTATTTTCTTAATCAATCCTAAGGGTTCATTCCAATGATGTGAATGATTTCCTATGTTCTAGTTAGTGCACAAACAACTAAGTCCCTGATAACGGTGCCAAATGATGAGCGACGAGGTACCCCTATGCTCAACCATAAAAATATAAGTGTTTCATGCATGATCCAGTTAAATTCCAAGGACTAAGTGCCTATGTGCCTTTGTGGAACAAGGACTGGTTGGTTGATCATTGTCTTCCCAAACTTACTTGTATGTCATGATTGTATGGTTAAGTAAGTTTGAGGCATATGATTTTTATAGCTTTTATGTTTTCATGTCATGTTGCTAATAAGGGAGGAGAGAGAGAGATAATTAAGTCACTAAGTTAACTTAATTACTAATTAACTAGGCTTTAAACTAATCCTGACACCAATATCTATTCTCACTTATCGTACACATCTTGAACCAGCGCAACACTACTAAGATTACCAAATGTTAATTGTTACTAGGTTACCAAGTGTTATGCGCATGATCAGAGTGATTGTAGTGTGTGTGCTAATAACAAAAATGTAAAGTGTATAAAATAAAATAAATGCAGAAGAAAATAAAATAAAGGAAATGAGTAAGAAAACAAATCTCAAGTACTGCAAGGATCAATCAAAGAGCTCATCTTTATTGTCGTCCAGAAGGTGTGCTCAGGTACACAATGCTTGAATAAAGATCCGTCCACACTTAGACCTCCTATTGCAGGCATTGGGAAAATACTCTAACTACAAAATTTTCACTATTTGACTCCTAAAAGACTTCTAAAAAACTTTCCTTGAAAGGCTTTCTCTTAAATTGTGCACCTGGGCACTGTATTTATAGGCTTGGAAGCAACTACTTTAATAACTAGAAAAACTGCCACTTTAATTTTAGAGAAACTACCACTCTAATTTTAGAAAAACTGCCACTCTAATTTTAGAGAAACTGCCACTCTAATTTTAGAGAAATTGCCACTCTAGAGTAACCACTCTCATCAACAATAAAATAAATGCATAGGAAAACAAATCTCAAGTGCTACAAGGATGAATCAAAGAGCTCATCTTTATTGCCATACACAAGGTGTGCTTAGGTACACAATGCTTGAATAAAGATCCATCCACACTTAGACCTCCTATTGCGGGCACTTGGAAAATACTCTAACTTTCAAATAGACTACAAGAGTTTCGCTACTTGACTACCAACAGACTTCTTGCCAATTGTGTGCTTGGGCACTGTATTTATAGGATTGGGAGCAACTACTTTAATAATTAGAGCAACCACTCTAATAATTAGAATAACTGCTAAAGTAACCACTAGAGTAACCACTCTAATAATTAGAATAAACTGCTAGAGTAATTGCTTTAATAATTAGAATAAACCACTAGAGTAACTACTCTAATAATTAGAATAACTACTAGAGTAACTGCTAGAGTAAACACTTTCATCACTCTTGAAATTAAGAGTGTTCTATACATTTTATTTAAGGCCAAATGGAAAGTTGCATTTAAAAAATTTGAAAGGAGATTTATGATGAACCAAAGACAAAAAATTCATCCTAAATGATATATGATGGTAGAGTGATGAGGTACAAAATGCTATTCAAAAGAAGAAAATATGCCTTAAGGAGAAGTAATAAAGTAAAAACCAATAGAATAAGATGATATACAAACTCGAAAAGAAGGAGGCCAAAGTAGCAATAGTTAAAACTAAACCTAAAATATTTTATGATTTCTAGGAAAACTTATGAACAAAGGAAGGAGATAAATCTATGTACAAAATAGAAAAAATCAAAAATAAGAAATGTAAAGATATTGATCATGTTGAATACATTAAGGATGTGGATGAAAGAATCTTAGTAAAAGATAATGAGATTTTGGCTCAGTGCAAAAATTATTTTTAGAAATTATTAAATGAAGAATTTCCAAGAGAATACATCTAGAAAGAAGAATAAAATTTTGGTTTGGTTAATGAATTTTCTTTGAGGTGAAGGTAGCCTTATCTAAGATAAAAAGTGAAAGAAGTTGTTTGACCAAATAACATTCTTATATAGGCTTGGAAAAAATTTAAAGATATAGGATTTTATGGCTTACTCAATTATTTAATGGAATTTTGAAAGATAGAGAAATGTCTAAAAATTTGGAAGAAAAACATTAATTTTCCTATCTACAAGAATAAAGGGAATATGCATAATATGCAAACTATAGAGGGATTAGGCTATAATGAGCCATATTATGAAGGCTTTAGGAATGAGTCATAGAGTACCCTCTTAGACTTGAATTAATTATATCAAAAAATCAATTTGGATTTATGCTAGAGAGATAAGACTATTTTTTGACATGTTAATTAATAGGCAAATTTAGACAACATAGCGAAAATCTACATATTATCTTCATTGACATGAAAAAAGCATGTAATAAAGTATCTAGAGATATTGTTTTGTGGGTCTTGTAGAGGAAGAATATCCTTGATAAATATATTAAAGTGATTCAAGACATTTATGAAGGAGATACTACTAGAATTAGAACAATTGGTGAAATGACATCTAATTTTCCAATATTTATATCAAGGGTCTTAAAGAGATTAGGCTTTCACTCATCTAGTAGCCCTCTCAAGACCCCACTTAGTAGGATGAGCATTATGACTATAGGAGATGATCCTTTTTTATATCAAGGGTCCACACTTAGCTTGTACTTATTTACTAGTGTTATGGATGAATTCATAAAATAAATATAGAATGAAATCCCTTGGTGTATGCTATTTATGGATGATATTTCGTTAGTGGATATAATTTAAGAAAATATTTCTTTTAAAATGGAAAAATGGATACATGTTTTAGAATCACCATATTCCATGCTTTTGCTAGAGTGTAATCTACTTCTCTAGAAGTAGAAGTTATTTGTTGTCTTATTGGTTATACTTAAAATAGGCAAACAAACAGAATAAATCAAATTTTCTAAAGAAGTTTTTGAATACACAATAGAGCATGGATGGAATTTTCAAGTGATCTCATTATTGGAGTATATATAAAGTAATCCAAAGCACAATTGTAGGTTGGTTCAATAATGGGTTCTAACAAAGTTATGGTTAATTATAGAAGGCAAGAAAAAATGTTATTTGAAATATGATGAATCGTGGTTTGTCAGGTGCTGATATCGAACCCTTGACATTGGACCCTTGACATTGAACCCTTGACGTATGACCCTTGACATCAGACCCTTGACATTAGACCCTTGACATCGAACCCTTGATATTGGGTACATGATATCACAGCCTAGCTAATGATATCAAATACACGATATCGTGGTTCTTGTGTACACTTATAAATACCACATTTAGGTGCATAGGAAGGGAGAGTAAGTAGGTGTAGAGGTAGAATATTTTTGTTTA
The DNA here is from genome assembly GCA_015680685.1 of Gnetum montanum. Lineage (NCBI taxonomy): Eukaryota > Viridiplantae > Streptophyta > Gnetopsida > Gnetales > Gnetaceae > Gnetum > Gnetum montanum. The sequence continues at coordinate 108,202 of MNCI01007422.1, forward strand.
TTTTTAGTTCCTCTCAACTCTTTCCCTAGTGCATACCCACAATGTGATGATTGTAATTGTATGGAACCTTTATTTGAGTGTCACTTACTTGGACATGCACATGACTAGCAATAAAGATCGAGATTGCTTCATCATTGTAGCATTCACTTAGGTTTAATTCCTTTAATTATTATTATTATTTATTACTTTCTTAATTAATATTTCTTACCCTTCATTTACTATCCCTGGTATTAAATATAGAATGAGTATGACTTAATCACAAGCATTTAAGTGTGACTACTTGGTATCCCAATAGCGTATCTAGGGAGCACTCAAGTAATATACCCTTGGTAATCCCAGAGGTAGTACATGAGGTCCAAGATTTGTACAGATGATTAAGGACATATAATCATCACACTTAGGCTAGCTTAGATTCTCTTCTCCCATTCCCTATTAGCTTAAACAAGGCTACTTCCATTATCTCTAGGAGTAGCACTAGTTTAGGAACACATCATACACCTCACTCTAGACTAAATCATACATGACAAAGAAAATACTAATCCAGGTGGGAAGACAGTGAGCTATGATCAATGTGTAACTATCTAGATACCACAACTAGCCCTTCTATGGAGTTCGACTAAATCGTGCATGAACACTCGTATTCATATGGTTGAGTGTAGAGGTACCTAGCCACTCATCATTGGCACCATTGCCAGGAATGGTGCTAGTTATTTAGATTAGTTACATCATTCAAGATCACTATAATGAAGCCCTGATGATATTTCTCTTAGAAAAGAGCTTAATTTTAATTAAGTCACACACAAATTCACAATAATGTCTCTCTCACAAGACTATGATAATGCAACAACTAGTAAGGTAATTCATTGGAGAACCAATGAATTATATGATGATGAAGATGAAGTTTGGAGTACTCAATCTGATGCAGGGGTCTCCTATGTACATAAATAAAGACAACATCATCCCAACTCACAAATCCATAACCTACCTAGTGACGATGAACCCTTGCTAGCCACTAAGAGCTTAATGCAGATACAAGAGGTTGTTCGAATATCCCCTAGGCATCGTAAGGAAATTCATCTACCCAGGCTTGATTTAAACAACTTTCCCAATTTTTAGGAGGCTATGATTTAGATTTGCAACACCATTTACAAGCCTTCCATGACGCTTGTGTATGGAATAATATTGATAATGGGTGGAAAAAATGTAAACTCTTTCCTATGATACTCGTTGGCCAAGCAAAAGTATGGTATAGGTTCTTAAGGCCAAAATCAATTCGACGTTGGCCAAAAATGGTAGAACTCTTCAATGAAAGATATTAAACCTATGCAAGAGTGTTAACCTTGAGGAGACAAATTAAAGAGTGGAAACAAGTGCAACATGAACCCTTGGACATGGCCTTAAAAAGATAATACTCTTTGTTAAGCAAATGGAGGGCCATGGGTTTTCCAAGGAAAGGCTAATGTACGACATCATGGATGGGCTCCACAATGACACAAGGGAGACCCTAGGGATGTATGCCCCAGGTCAATTGTATGAGCTAAAAACCTGTTAATTCCAAGAGCTTATTAAGCATGTAGTAAAAGAAGGAGAAATGCCTAAGTGGATGATGTTGAAAGCTTTCAACGGGACAAAAATCTTGGATTAGAAAAGGTCCATAATCATGAAGAGGAGAAATCAAGTCACCTCAAGGAGGTGGAATCATCTTTTCCAATACTACAATCACTAGATGAAATTGAGGCAAAGATCAATAAGATGACAAAATGGATACATGAAAAATGTGGAGAATATGCCAACACTATTAGAGGTAGAACCATGAGAAACTAAGAAGTAGGATAGAACACCCTTAGACAATTAGAAAGAAGGGTTGAAGAGAATAAGAACTCAACTACTAATCATATGTGTCAATGTAACATTTGCTTGTATGATCACCCCAAAGGTCAATGCCCAATCTTGTCACAATTACATGAGCGTTGGGGAAGAATGTTACATCCAGAGTTCGTACAAAAATATTGTGTTCAATCATAGTGGCAAAAATCCTAGTTGTGGCGGAGGCCACCCTGAAACTGGTCACACCCTTCATATCATCTGAACCTAAGCACTTATTAGGTTCAACATCTTCTATCTCACCAACTTGTTATTATCAACTTGTGTCCTTTACAACAAAATCACCACCTCCTGTTCCTTATACTTCTCTTTACTCTTAATATTCTCATCCTTCACCTCCTTCTACATTGCCACCAATAGTACCAGAAGGTTTTTCACCACAACACCAACCCACAAATGTTACTTGTGCTACTATTGTCAACTGTAGTGGGAATCCTCCACAATGTCGAAGGCATCCCTTCTTTAGACATAACCATAGAAAGGGACAACACAATTCCAAACCCACTACATCCACCAACTCAACACCAGCCCAACGTTGTGGTGCATCCTTCTCCTCAAACTTAACACCTCGTGTTATCTTATTAGGGCCATCAATTAATACTCCAACAACTATGCAGCCCAATGAATATAGTCATGTAGGGAGACATATCGATCCTCGCATACCATCTTACAATCAAAGGTGCCATAATGGGTCAACTCTGTATCAATTAAACTTATCTTCTAACTTGCCTCACTATGTCAACTTTAATCAAGTGTGTGAACCCCAATTTAGGTGCATTCCAACCACCACATCAAAAGACACCCAATGGTTTGGATATGACCAGGTCCCAATATTTCTGAAATGCATGGATCCAAACCTTCCATTTATTAATTCTCGCTATGATCAAAATTTTAGCTATGGGGGATATCCCCCATTCTAACAAACAGAATTAATAAATGTTTTTTTCTTTTTCTTTAATTTTACAATTTTTTGTTTTCTAGTTTTTCATCTTTCAATTTGTTATTTTATCTTTTTTTATTGGTTGGTTCATCTTTTTATTTATTGTTTTATCTTTTTATCTTTTTATGGGTAATCTCATCTATGAATAAAACATTCATGTGACTCGTTGGTTGAGGTGTTGTTCTATGCTATCAAGTCTCAGGTGACTAATTACTTGGACAGCTAGCCCATCACATCCACCCACCCATTCTATTAATAAGAGGTTCTACTTTGGGTACGATGATATTCTTGACATCATTAAAACTTTAAGTAATTTTGTGCTCATTATGCCCAGAGCAAAGAATGATGGACTAAGAAGGAATGACTAGGGTGTGACATCAAGGGGACTTGTGGATTCTCTTGGTGACATCCATAGGAGTTATCATGTGGCTTGGTCGTACTAAGATCCTTGTAGATCTAATGAAAAATGGGAGTAAGAGTACTAAATGCACCTAATAAGGAAACCCCAATGCTATTCTAGGAGGGTCCCACTAGAAAGACATGCACCCATGCCTAAAGGTAGGCGACTTCTCTGGATTACGCATCAAAGAAAAAAGAAAGGGGAGAAAAAAAAAAGAAAAAAATGGTGTGTGCCAAAGTGACTAAGCAAAAAGTGACAAAAAGATCAAGACAAGTGTGCAGCAAATTTCCAATCACTCCCTTGAACAAAATGCCAAGTGATCGTACACCTTTTTGTCATGATGCTCTTCTGGTTGTCCATCATTGGATGAAATAATGTGATGTTACTGATCGTAGGAATGGACTTGGTCTTGATTTTGGAGCGATGGGCTAATGACACATTAATCACGTCCTACACTCAGGATTCATTATGCCCTAGGTTAATTACCTCATGTCCCAATCTCTACAATCCCTTTTACAATTTGGCTCATTTTGCTGTTCATGTATTTGTGACCCATGTCTTGTGTAGCATTGAATTCATACCTCATCACGGTGGTATCTACATGTGTATGTTTTGTGGAGTTGGTGTGGATTACATTTAACCCTTCTAGTGCCTACAAACATTTTAAGGTGTAGTTACATAAGGGGATGATAGGTAGGAACCTGCTTTGGGGAGGACCCACTTGCGTAACTTTTGTAATTTGTACTTGTTGCACACCACCACATCATTTTATACCCTCCAAGTACTTCATTGCCAAATCTATTCTTTCCTTTGTTATCATTTTATCAAACATTCCTCAAAACCATTACATGTCCTTTTATGTATCACCTAAACAAATCAGGTCCAACATTAAACTTTTAGGGCAACTTCGTTGAAAAAATTATTAACTCTAAAATCACACTAAGCAAAGAATTCAACATTTATTAAAGGAAATGAATAAGGTATGAAATAATTGAACTTCTTTCAACAACCTTACTAACAATTAATCTTTGTGTGATTATAGATGGCCCCTAAAAGAGGACAACAAGGAGGACCTTCTCAAGGTGCAATTGAACATCCAGGGGGAGGTAGAGGCCAAGGACCTCATGTAGAACATGTAGAGTAGGAGGCACAATCATTCAACATCCATCAGGGAACTCTTGTCACTGCACAATCTAGCCAAGCAAGAGGTGGAGAGGTTAGGGCTTGAGCCTATGAAGAGGAACAATGACTATTTGTGGCATGGCATGTCAAGGAAAATCAAGTGTTCTCGTAGTTGCTGTGTTCATGGGAAGTGTCGACTCCATCAAACATTGGAACATCAACATGGACGACTCATAATCCTCAAATAGAAGAGGAGAAACATCAGGTGCTTCTTCAATGGTATCAATCTTAGAAGCCTGGTGTGCAGGTCAAAGGAAAGGCACCCATGGAGGAGCCACCACCACTGGGAACCCCATGAGTTCCACAAGTTTTGTCTTTTGTGTATGTGTCCAAATTTTGTTTTGTCCCACATTGCGACATGAAATAGTCCATGGTCATTTAATAATCTCATACCTATCCCCTGTTTGTAATTGAATGAACTTGTTCCTCACTTTCTTTGACTCAAGGACAAGTTGTTATTCAGTCGTGGGGGTATGATGAATCATGGTTTGTTAGGTGTTAATATCAAACCCTTAACATCAAACCCTTGACATCGGACCCTTGACATTGGACCCTTGACATTGGACCCTTAACATCAAACCCTTGACATCGAACCCTCAATATTGGGTACACGATATCATAGCCTAGCTAATGATATTGGATACACAATATCATGGTTCTTGTGTAAGCCTAGAAATACCACATTTAGGCACACAGGAAGGGAGAGTAAGTAGGTGTAGAGGTAGAGTCTTTTTGTTTATTTTTAGTTCCTCTCAAGTCTTTCCCCAGTGCATGCCCGTAGTGTGATGATTGTAATTGTATGGAACCTTTATTCAAGTGTGACGTACTTGGACACGCACATGGTTGGCAATAAAGATTGAGATTGCTTCATCATTGTAGCATTCACTTAGTTTTAATTGCTTTAATTATTATTATCATTCATTGCTATCTTAATTAATATTTCTTACCCTTCATTTACTATCACTGCTATTAAACTCAGAATGAGTACAACTTAATCACAAGCATTTAAGTGTGATTACTTGGTGTCCTAGTAGTGTATCTAGGAGCGGTTAAGTAATATACGCTTGGTAATTCTAGAGGTAGTACATGAGGTCCAAGATGTGTATAGATGATTAAGGACGGATACTCATCACACTTAGGCTAGCTTAGATTCTCTTCTCCCATTCCCTATTATCTTAAACAAGGTTACTTCCATTATCTCTAGGAGTAGCACTAGTTTAGGACCACATCATACACCTCACTTTGGACTAAACCATACGTGACAAAGCAAATATTAGTCCAGGTGGGAAGATAGCAAACTGCAATCAATATGTAACTATCTAGATACCACAACTAGCTCGTTTGCAGAGTTCGATTGAATCGTGCATGAATGCTCGTAGTTGTATGGTTGAGTGTAGGGGTACCTAGCCACTCATCAAAATGCATAAGTGTAAAGTGTTAAACCTAAAAGTTCACTATCTATTAGCTATACTTCCAAGAAGATATCTCATTTTCATTAGTAGGCTTCATTTGAGTTCCCATCATCTTAGAATAAAACATGGAAGATGGATGCAAATTCCTAGAGGAAATTGACATGTAGGTTGTATGGTTCAAGAAATTTTGAGGATGAGCAACATGTTTTTGATAGTTGCCCTTAGACTAAACATTTGAAACAAAAATATAATATTACAATAAAACTCTATATGATCTTTTCATATTACATCAAGTGTTAGTGTTAGTCAATCACTTTGTTGAGTTGATATTCAATTTTCATGATGCAAATGTAATATGCTTGCCTAATAGATCCTTTGGATTTTTGGATATAATAAAAACTTTGTTTCAATCTTAGTTTCACAATTAAAAGGCTTAAAAATTAATAAAAGTAATACTGAATATTTTTTTGAAGCTTTATTATGTCTAAAGACCCATAGGATCTATTGGATAGTTATTACATTTTCATGAAAAATAAAGATAAACTCTACAATTTGACTAAGCATCAATAAAGGTAACAAAAACAAATCATACTAAGTTTTCTGTAGTAACATTATAGTGTTGTCTCAAACGGGTGGTCACAACACAAAAAAGAAATACATGTAACTCATCTATAAAGGCTCATGACCTACACAACCTACAAATGTACTCTTCTTAGGAGAGTTGAAACCATCTTCCTCTTTCAATTCTAAGATGATGAGAATTTAAGTGAAGGTTGTTGTTAACATTCTAGTGCTTGATTTGAATATATGGAATGCGATTTCAATAAAAGTATAAATGGTGATGAAGTAGAAATAACAATTCAAGGCCAAAAGATCCCTTGTGAAAAACGATTTCACTACCTAAGATCAATGCTCCAATAAGATGGTGAAATTGATAGAGATATAAGAAATAAGATTAAGCCTAGTGGTGTTTTATGTGATAGAAAAAGAAAACAGAAAAGTTTGCAAAACTATAATTAGGCCTATTATCTTATAATCTTATATGGTGCTAAATGTTGTGGAATACAAAAGATGCATCAACAACAACTCACACTAGCATAAATGCGAATGTTTAGATAAATGTTAAATATTCTAAGAAGAAATATATTTCATAATGTAAAGATTAGAGGAAGGCTTGGAGTGGCTAAGCTATACAAATGACATCATCCATAGTTTGGGCATGTATAAAGAATGTTAAATGATAAGCTTATAAAAAAAGGGTTGCTACATCACTTTTAAGGTTGCTAGATCTAGGTCTTCATGTTGCCAATATATTATATTCACTAATTCATCCGAGACATCCTTTGTATCTACCGAAACATAATTAAATTTCGGTTTCAAGATGAATTTCAATTATAGGAGAATTCAGTTCAGTAGCTTTTTCCTTTGGAATTACGGAATGTTATTGCTAAGCAAGGAAATTTAAGGCATAATCTTATATGACATGGCTTTTTCAATGCGAATGCACCAACCGAAGCTTTCTTCGTAGTGTCAGAGGCGAAATATAAAGAATTCAGCGAGAATTCCATTAGCGGGTACGTCGTTTCCATAATTTTCTCCGAATTCTTCAATAAAAATCGATTTAAATTGTTGGTAATAATTAAGTATAGTTTATTAAGAAGTGTTCCAACTACATTAAAACATTTATTTTACGGACGAGATTAAACTTTGATTTCAGTTTCATAAACGTCTTTTGTTTCAAATCGTTTTAAATGTTAGGATTTTCACGGAGGACGAAACAAAAGTCTGTCTTTCTTACAAATGGTAATCTAATTCGTAAATCTTTTGAGCTGCTGCTTCTGTAATCCATCCATGAAGGCCATGATCAGATGAGAAACAAAAATTGCACGCCAAGTCAGATGTGAGTACCAGGCTTTTAAGATTTCGAATATGAAATTCCACCATCCGTTGTCTGTTTCTGTTGATAAATTTGATGTCCTTCGGTTGATAACTTGATATTCTTACCAGAAAAAGTACTCTTAACAAAGAAAGGATTTGAGAAAACAATTGTTAAGTTCTTAATGTCATACACAAAAGGGTCATTAGTTGTGCTAAGGCAGGTTCTCGGGAGGGTCCATTCTCATGCTGGTAAGGAAGAGTCTCTGGAAAACAAAAAAACTAAACTTTTTCAGAGTGACTGTACCTATGCTAAAACCCAGATCTCATTCCTTAAGAAACCAGCACCTTCTTCCTTAAATGATTTCAGAATAACATTATTATTCACTGAATTCTGGAGGCCCACGTTTCCCTGAACTCAAATTTGCCAAAATGGTACTTGACAGTAAGGATAAAGGTTGGTTTTACCAAGGTATTGTTGACAAATTGGAATATCAGTGCATGTTCTAAAATGTGTCTGCAATGATACCTAAACAGAAGTTCGGCTTATGACAAATGGTTGGGTCAAACCCATAGGCTAGGTAAGCGTTGTAAGGAAGATTAGAAATTTGGAATAGGTTCGAAAATAGTATGATTTAATAATGATCTTTCATGATGAAGCAAGATTTGAAATCAGTATAATTTCATGATGATCTTTTATCATCTTGCAAGAGTGTCGGACCCAAAAATCATCTTACAGTCAAGACCGGTTACTGGAGTAAGGATGGTACACAGACAGACAATCTCGCATTTGTAGATTATGTCTGTGACATGCAAAGAGCATGTTATTTCTCTTTTTTCCTTTGTGTCTGCTACATGCCATTGAAGATGATGGCATGTTTCTCTTTTTTGTCTTTTTAAAACCCCTTTTTGGAAATGGATGTAACAGTATCTGATTTGTATATGCTTTTTGAGTTAGAGCATTAAGAATTTTGACATGTCGCGGAATCACATTGTACATAAATTGTCTAAAAAATATCTTGGGTCTTTGTCTGCATGTTATAAAATCAGTTTCAATTTCAGTATTGCATAAATTGCTTACAACATATTCTTTTAGACTCCAATATTTCAAGAGTTGCTTACACAATTCCATGAAAGCGATGCAAAGAAAGAAAGAAAAGCAAAAATGTTTACCGTGTTATTGTTCTAAGACTATTAACAGGCAAAAAGTAAAACATGGACTTTCTAACCTACAAACATGAGTGTTTGCGGTTATTTCAGAGATTCATCCGAACCAATTTCAAAAAACTGAATCAACCTCCTCTTCTCTTATCAAGTAATCGGCTTCATTTGAGTTCTTATATGTGTTATGCTGCACTCAAAGGGCCACTTAATCATTTATGTGTGTGTAAATTTTGGCGGGCTCTGGCGATGCTGCGGGAATGGAACCGGACAGGGATTCTTTTCTCAGCATTAAAGGTATGTCACGGATACAATAAATATATGCATAATTAAAGTGTCTGCAACGTTGTATAACTATCCCAGATATTTTATAAACTTTTGAGATAAGGGATGCTGGTTTATGGTTCATGAAGGTCTGAATTTGATGCGGTTTACAAGTACTCCTATTATTTATTATTATAATTAATATATAAACATTATAGACATGGATGATCATTTGCAGTGATGGTAAGGTGCTAGATACTCAATCACTTGAAAAGGTTAGGGTTGTGCTCATTTAGCAGAATGAGCATTGAGGTTCCACCCTGCTTTTTTGTGGGCAAACTATATGATTGCTGGCTGAGGTGTGCATGGATTGCTAGCTTCATGTGTCTTTAGTTGTTGATGAGCAGCGAGGTACCCCTACACTCAACCATATGAATACGAGCGTGTATGCACGATTCGATCGAACTTCGCAGATGGATTAGTTGTGGTATCTAGATAGTTAAACGTTGATCGTAGTTCGCTGTGTTCCCACTTGGACTAGTATTTTCTTTGTCACATATGGTTTAGTCCAAAATTAGGTGTATGATATGATTTCTAACACTAGGCTACTCCTAGAGACAATGGAAAATAATCTAGATTAAACTAATAAACAATAGGAAATGAAGTCTAAGCTAGCCTAAGTGCGATGAGCATCCATCCTTAATCATCCATACGCATCTTGGACCTCATGTACTACTTCTAGGATTACTAAGTGCACATTACTTGAGTGCTCCTAAATACACTACTAGGTTACCAAGTATTTACACTTCAATGTTCGTGATGAAGTCGTACTCATTCCACATTTAACAATAGGAATAGTAAGTGATGGTAAAGAAATATTAACTAAGAAAATAATAAATAACAATAATAATTCAATAATTAAAACTAAGTGAATGCTACAATGATGGAGTAATCTTGATCTTTATTGTCGATCATGTGCGTGTCCAAGTACGTCACACTTGAATAAAGGTTCCATACAATTACAAGTATCACACTGCAGGCATGCACTTGGGAAAATAGTCTAACTCCTACAAAAAAAAACTATAAGAGCTTTGCTACAACTTGACAAAAAGGTTTTTAAATGCAACGGATGCGTGCATATTTATAGCAAAAAATGAACTCTGTGTTGATGAGGCCACGTCAACGCGTGGAAAGATGCATCAACGGGGTCACAGTGACGTAGTCGCATTGACAAGGCTTTGTCAACCCGGCCTAGTCGACGCTATCCACCGAATGCTTTATCATACCCCCACGACTAAGTAACAACTCATCCTTGAGTCAAACAAAATGAGAATAAGTGCAATTAATTACACAGTGGATAGGTATGGGATTATTGACTACTAGGAATTCACTCATGTTGCAGTGTAGAATTAAACAAAACAAAATTGGGACACAAACACAGAGTGCAGAATGCAAAATTATTAGAACTCATGTGGTTCCTAACAATGGTGGCTCCTCCAAGAGCCTCGTCCCCTTATCTTGTGCTCCAAGCTTTGGACATGGATGTCTCTAGAGGAGTGCCTAAAGATTTTCTTCTTCAGTCCTAGGATCATGTGTCGTCCATGTTGATATTCCAATATTTGATGGAGTCGGCACCTCCTATGGGCACGGTAGTTGTGGAAACATCTAATTAGCCTCGACATACTATGCTGTAAATAGCCATCATTCCTCTTCATAGGCTTTGGCCCTAACCTCTCCACCTTTTGCTTGGTCAGATTGTGCAGTGGTAGGAGTTTTCTAATAGATGCTGAATGATTGTGCCTCCTGCTTTGCATGTTCTGCAGGAGGTCCTTGGCCTCTGCCTCCTCTCGGGCATTTAGTTGCACCTTAAGAAGGTCCTCCTTGCTATCCTCTTTTAGGGACCATCTGTAATCACACAAGGACCAATTGTTAGTAAGGTTGTTTAAAGAAATTTGGTTATCCTATACCTTACTCATTGCTTTTAATAAATATTTAATTCATTGCTTAGTTTGATTCTAGAGTTAGATATTTTTCAAGGAAGGTGCCCTAAAAGTTTAATGTTAGACCTAATCTATTTAGGTGACACATAAAAAGAACATGTACTGATTCTGAGGAATGTTTAATAAAGTGATGATAAAGAAAAAATAGATTTGGCAATGGAGCATTCAAAGGGTATAAAATCATGTGGTGGTGTACAATAAGTATCAATTACAAAAGTCATGCAAGTGGTTCCTCCCCAAAGTAGGTTTCTACTTATCATGCCCTTACGTAACCACACCTAGAAATGTTTGTAGGCACTAAAAGGGTTACATGTAATCCGTACTAGTGCAACAAAACACACACACACACATGTAAATATTTCCATGATGAGGTATGAGTTTGATGCTACACAAGACACGAGTCAAAAATTCATGAACAATGAGATGAGGCGAATGGTAGAAGGGATTGCAAAGATTGGGACATAAGGTAACTGACCTATGGCACAATGAATCCTGAGTGTAGGGCGTGATTAATGTGTCATTAGCAAGTCACTCCAAAATCAAGACCAAGTCCATTCCTTCGATTAATGACATCACATTGTTTCATCCAATGATGGGCAACCATAAGAGCACCATGACAGCAGGGCGTACGATCACTTGGTGTTTTTTCCAAGGAAGGAGTAATTTGGAGTTTCTCTGCAGCACATTTTTTTTCTTGATCTTTTCTTTTGCTCCTTTTTTTTTCTAGTCGCTTTGGCACTTTTTCCTTTCCAATTAGTGAACCAAAGAAGCTGCTGATGAGACGCGGTCTGCGTCGGCCGTGATATCGCATACGCGATATCGCAGTCAGCCGTCATTTCTATAAATAAGAGGTGGCTCTCCCTCATTTCACATCCCAGTTTTAGTGTAGCGAAGCTTTGGCAGTTTGATCCCTCCAGAGTTAGAATTTTCCCGTGTCTGCCCGTAGTGTGGTGAATGTGATTGTACGGTGTCTTTATTCGAGTGTGCCGTACTTGGACATGCACATGACTGGCAATAAAGATCGAGATTACTTCATCATTGCAGCATTCACTTAGTTTATTTATTTGTTATTTATTTAATGTTATTTATTGCTTTCATAGCGCGGTGTGAGTACGACTTAACTACGAGCATCTACGGGTGTGTACGGCTAGTTAAGGAATCGGTTACTCATCGCGATTAGTTTCTCACCCTTAAACTCCTAGAAGCGGAACGAGTACGACTTGATTACGAGCATTTAAGTGTGACTGCTTGGTAGCCCAGTGGTGTAGCTAGGGGGATCTACGCTTGGTAACCCAGTGGCGTATTTGGGGTCTGCGCTTGGTAATCCCAGTGGCGTACCTAGGCCTATGCTTGGTAGTCCCAGTGGCAGTCGTGCACGAAGTCCAAGATGTGTACGGTTGATCAAGGAATCGGTTGCTCGTCGCACTTAGGCTAGATTATATTTTCTTACCCTTTTCCTCTTAGCTTAGATTAGTTAATATTATTTTCCACTGCCATCAGGAGTAGCGTTAGAATTAGAACACATCATACACCTCATCTAGACTAAACCATACGTGACATATGCAAAACTAGTCTAGATGGGAAGACAGCGAACTGCGACCTAAGGCTAACTATCTAGATACCACAACTAGTCCATCTGCGGAGTTCGACCGGATCGCGCGTGCGACGCTCGTTTCGTATGGTTGAGTGTAGGGGTACCTCGCCACTCATCATTGGCGCCGTTGCCGGGGATGGTGCTAGTTATCTAGATTAGTTATATCATACAAGGTCGCTGTAAAGAACTTAACGATATATCTCTTAAAAAGAAGTAATTATAAAAAGTCACATAAATTCACACACAACAATGCCTCTCCTACAAGATGATAATAACGCCACACTTAGTGAGGAAGTTCATTGGAGAACCAATGAGCTATATGACGATGAAGATTGGAGTATACAACCTGAAGTGGGAGTTTCCTATAAGAATGAACAAAAACAACGTCATCGTAACACACGAAAGCCTAACTTACCCGATGACGATGAACCCCCACTGGCCACTACAAGCTTAACGCAAATACAAGAGGCTGTTCGAATCTCACGTAGGCATCGTAAAGAGAGCCGACTACCCAGGCTCGATTTAAACAACTTTCCCAAATTTTCAGGAGGCTATGACTTAGATCCGCATCAACATTTACTAGCCTTCTACGATGCCTGCACATGGAATAACATTGATAACAGTTGGCAAAAACTGAAGCTCTTTCCTATGACACTCGTTGACCAAGCTAAAGTATGGTATAGATCGTTAAAACCAAATTCAATACGACGCTGGTCAACAATGGTAGAGGTCTTTAACGAAAAATATCAAACCTACGCAAGAGTGTCAGCCTTGAGGAAACAAATCCAAGGATGGAAACAAGAAAAACATGAACCCTTGGACATGGCCTTAGAAAGATATTATTCACTGTTAAACAACTGTCCAGGCCATGGGTTTTCCGAGGAAAGGCTAATGTACCATATCATTGATGGGCTACGTAATGAAACAAGAGAGACCTTAGGAACGTATGCCCGAGGTCAACTATACAACCTACGAACCCATCAAATCCAAGAGCTTATTAAGCGGGTAGCAAAAGAAGAAGGAGAAATAGCTACATGGGAGAGTGTTGAAAAACATCAACGGGACCAAAATATTAACTCAACAAAGGTCCATGATCATAACAAGGAGAGATCAACAAATTCCAAGGTGGAAACATCATCTTTGCCAATACAACAATTGTTAGAAGAAGCCGAGGCAAAGATCAATAAGATGTTGGAATGGATGAATCAAAAGTGTGGAGAATATGTCAACAACATTGGAGATAGAGTTTTCACAACCCAAGAAGCAGGGCGAAATCATAGACATTCGGAAAGAAGGAATGAAGGGAATAAGCGCTCAACTGCCAATCATACATATGAATGCAACATATGCCTGTACGATCACCCCAAAGGCCAATGCCCAATATTGTTACATCTACATGAGCATTGGGGAAACACGTTACATCCAGAGTTCGTACAGAGATACTGTGTTAGACCACAGTGGCAACAATCCCAGTCGTGGGGGAATCCACCCTTAGACTGGAGGCACCCTTCACATTTTCCGAATCCAAATGCTTATAACGTTCAACATCCTGTTTCTTCAACTGGGCCACCACACTTTATCTCACCACAATACCATTCTTCACAATACCATCAACCCATACCTCCAACACAACCACCACCTTGTGCACCTTATCCTCCTCCTAACTTTCAACATTCTTATCCTTTCCCTCCTTCCACAATGCCACCAACTGTTCCTAAGGTGTTTGTACCACCGCAACCCACGAACAACACTTGTGTTGCTGCTACTAACTACAGTGAAGAGCCTCCTCAACATCAAAGACGTCCTTTCTTTAAACACGGCCGTAGGAAGGGACAACATAACTCTGAGGCCACTGCATCTTCCAACCCAGCACAAGTCCAACAATGTGGTGCACCCTTACCTTCGAACCCAGCGCCTCATGTACCTTCATCAGGGCCACCAACTAACACTCCAACAACCACAAGGCCCAATGAACACAACCATGGGAGGCATCAGTCCAATCCTTGCATACCATCTAACGGTCCTAACCATCATAGTGGGTCAACTCGTTATCCGGGAACTACATCGTATGAAGTGCCCCACTGTGTTTATTACAAAGTGCGTAAAATCGAAGGGGATAAGTTTGGACCGGTGTCAATAATTCCAATATGCATGGATCCTCATTCTTCATTTATTAATCCTAGCCATACTCAACCGTTTAGTTATGGGGGATATCCCCCATTTCAGTAACAAGCAGGATTAATAAATGTTTTTAATTTTCTTTAATTTTACAACTTTTTGTTTTCCAGTTTTTCATTTTTCAACTTTTTGTTTTATCTTTTTGTGTGTTTGTCTTTTTCATGTTTTTGTAAGTAATCTCATCTACGAATAAAACACTCATGTGGATCGTTGGCTGAGATGTGTTTTATGTTATTAAGTCATGAATGATCAATTATATGGAATAGTGAGCCCATTTCCCCCACTCATCCACTCTATAAATAAAGAGGGTTTGTTCTGGGTACAGAGATATTCTTGAAATTTCTAAAACTTAAAATTAATTTTGTGTTATTGTACCCAGAATGAAGAAGGATGGACCAAGAGGAAATGATTAGGGTGTGACATCAAGGGGACTTGTGGATTCTCTTTGGTGACATCTATGGGAGTGCAATATGGTTGTACTAAGATCCTTGTAGATCTAATGAAAAATGGGAGTAAGAGTAATCAAAAGGGCACTCACAATTCAAAAGCTGTTCTAGGGGGTCCCACTGGAAAGACATGCACCCATGCCTGAAGGTTGGCGGCTTCTCTAGATTCAGTAAAGTGAAAAAAAAAGAAGAAAAGTGCCATAAAACAAAAATCACTCCTCCCTTGTACTAAATGCCAAGTGATCGTACGCCTTGTTGTTATGGTACTCTCATGGTTGTTCATCATGGGATGAAACAATGCGATGTCACTATTTAGAGGAATGGACTTGGTCTTGATCTTGGAATGACAGGTTAATGACACGTTAATATTGCTTTACACGCAGGATTCATTGTGCCCTGCGACAGTTACCTCATGTCCCGGTCTCTACGATCCCTTTCTCTACTTCATCTCATCTCACTGTTCATGTAATTGTAGTTTGTGTCCCGTGTAACATAAAATTTTCATCTCATTCCGGTGATATTTACATGTGTGTGTTTTGTGGAGTTAGTGTAGATTACATTTAACCCTTCTAGTGCCCACGGACACTTTAAGTGTGATTACACAAGGGCATAATAGGTTGAAACCTGCTTTGGGGAGGATCCACTTGTGTAATTTTGTTGTAATATTCATTAATTCTCTCGCTTAACACACAATTTTTGACCCTCAACTTAGTTTTTCATAAAATTTCTTTTCCATTTATTAACCCTCTAAACTTTAATGTTCCAATCTTCCATTCCATTCCCTTTTCTTCATAACCGCCAAAGTTTAATTGTTAAAATTCACACCTTTATCATCCAAAGTGCCTCTCGAATTCATGTAATTACCCTTGAATACCTTAATCCTTGTTAATGTCCTAGTTTTACACATTGATTTCAAGAAAAATCATTAAAAATTCGGTTTCCTTAAGGTGTCTCGCTATAGCTGGGCCGAGATATCGCGTACGCGATATCGCGTCCCACAAGATATCGCGTATGCGATGTATCGTACGCGATATCACGTCCCCTGTTCCTATAAATAGGAACCCCCGCCGCAAAACTTAACTTCATTTGGCATTCACGCGGGGGAGGGAATTTTTGAATTTTTTCTCTACGACTTGCGCTTGCGTGACCCTTGTTTTTTCACCTATATCTCGCACGCTGGTACTCTGATTTGAATTCCGTTTGAACCTGCTT
>MNCI01007422.1:138337-184610 GCA_015680685.1 Gnetum montanum
GGGGAAAAAGGGGAGTGCCGCCTCTTATTTATAGAAATGGTGGCGCGACGCGATATCGCGTACGCGATATTGCAGGAGAAGACGCGATATCGCGTACGCGATATCGCATGGGATGCGATATCGCGGCCTAGTGTAAACCGCGTCTCATCAATTGTCTTCCCACCTGGACTAGTATTTGCTTTGTCATGTATGGTTTAGTCCAAAATGAGGTGTATGATATGATTTCTAACACTAGGCTACTCCTAGAGACAATGGAAAATAATCTTGATTAAACTAATAAGCGATAGGAAATGAAGTCTAGGCTAGCCTAAGTGCGATGAGCATCCATTCTTAATCATCTGTATGCATTTTGGACCTCATGTACTACTTTTGGGATTATCAAGCGTACATTACTTGAGTGCTCCTAGATATGCTACTGGGTTACCAAGTAGTTACACTTCAATGTTCATGATGAAGTCGTACTCATTCCGCATTTAACAATAGGAATAGTAAATGATGGTAAAGAAATATTAACTAAGAAAATAATAAATAACAATAACAATTAAATAATTAAAACTAAGTGAATGCTTCAATGATGGAGTAATCTTGATCTTTATTGCCAATCATGTACATGTCCAAGTACTTCACACTCGAATAAAGGTTCCTTACAATTACAAGCATCACACTGTGGGCATGCACTTGGGAAAATAGTCTAACTCCTGCAAAAAAAAAAACTGCAAGAGCTTCACTACAACTTGACAAAAAGGTTTTTAAATGCAAGGGGTGCATGCATATTTATAGTGGAAAATGAACTCTACATTGACAAGGCCACATCAACGTGTGAAAAGATGCATTGATGGGGTCATAGTGACGCAGCCACATTAATGTGGCTTTGTCAACGTAGCCCACTCAACGTAGTCCACCTGATGCTTCATCAGCTTTCCAACTCTCCAAAGCTAAGTAAGCATTACTATGAGGCATTTTCCTTAGAAGTTGAAATTGTTTGTCATTTTATAACCTACACACATTACCCTTAAAAGTTGAAGCTATGTGTTAGCTTATAACTTGCAGTCATAATCTTTTTGAATCCTTGTTAGATAAAATACTCCAAAAAAGTGATGATGGAAACTATGATAAAAACCCATAATAAATAATGGCTTCATGAGGGAGTTCTATGGCATTGCAAACAAGATATTCAATAGTACATTCTTTATTATCATCTTAAGCAAGTTTGCAAATTGGTAAAACAAGCAATATTTCAAAATTTTTGGAAAATGTAAGAAAAAAGAAAAGTTTATTTGAATAATATTAAGGAAGGCCTTAAGACAAACTCTTTATTTTCTGTTATCCCAAATCATTTGCAATGCACAATTAGCGAAGCATGAATGATATGTTATCATATGAGGGTTGAAATAAGTAGATGCTTCAAAATAACTTGATTTGAAAGGTCTAGGTCATGGGTTCGATTTTGGTGGGTAATGTTGAGTTATAAAGTTCCAATTGGACTATATATCCTGGGGTGTATCTATATTACAATTATTTTAGGGTTCCAACATTAACCCCACACTCCACTAGATGGCTCAAAATAACTTGTAAAGAACCAATATAGCAACTATGTAATACAAATAACATTGAAGATGAATATCACATTTTTATACAATATTCTATATTTAAACACATTAAACATAGATGAAATTTTGGTGTATATTTCTACTATCCCATAAAATTTTAGTTTTAATTTTAGTTTTATAAAAGCTACATGTGATTTGGAGTTTCTATTAAAAACTTAAAACACAGAGGGCACCTCTTATTGTTATTATGATGATGTCACTCTTATTATGTTTGTTACTCAACAAGTATCATAATTTATAAATTATCAAAGAGGAGCAAAAAGTGACAATAGGGTTATAATCCCTTTTGACTACTACCATCATATTACCTTGTCTTTTATGCATACACATTTTAAAATAACTTTTACTATTAAAATGTTGCCTTGCATAAAGGTAAAGAAGTTAATTAAGGCAAAGAAGTTAAAGAAATTCATGATATGAGTCATAAATTTTTAGTAACGTTATTATATTTATTAAAACGTTAACTCAAAGGTAATAAATACCTATATAAATGCATACACTAACTGTATTTATAACACCTTTTGGTCTATAACATAGCAAAGCTTTTGTAGTTTGTTTTTATAGAACTTAGAATTTGTCACCAAGTGTCTACAACATGAACTAAGTTGATTGCCCAAAGTCTTATTCAAGTGATTATATATTTGAACACATTTTCATGAACATTAATAAGATTAAGATCAATTTTTCTTCATTGCAACACTTAGTCTAGCTTATTGATTTCTTTAATTGCACTTTAATTTCATTGTTCCCTTATTTTACATGCACTTAGTTAATTACATTATATTTCATTGCACACTAATTATGCAGCATAAGTATGACTAATTTCGAGCATAATATGTTAACATTTAGTAATCTCAACAGTGTACCACTTTGTGTGCCCAACAATAGACACTTGGTGATGAGTGGCGAGGTACCCCTACACTCAACCATATAAATATGAGCATTTCACGCACGATCTGGTCGAACTCCATAGATGGACTAATTGTGGTATCTAGATAGTTACTTGTAGATCAAAGTTCACTGTCTTCCCACCGGGACTAATATTAGCTTTGTCACGTATGGTTTAGTCCAGAGTGAGATGTATGATGTGTTCCTACACTAATGCTACTCTTGGGGATGATGGAAAATAGTATCAACTAAACTAGGAGAGAGAGTGTGAGAGAGAATCTAAACTAGCCTAAGTGCGATGAGCATTCGTTCCTTACTCATCCATACACATCTTGGACCTTGTACATGACTACCACTGGGATTACCAGGCCCATGGCCTAGGTATGCTACTAGGTTACCAAGTAGTCACACTTAAATGCTCGTGATTAAGTCGTACTCATTCCGCATTACTAGGAGATAAGGGTAGAGAGATATTAACTAAGAAATAAATAAATAACAATAACAATTAAATGATTAAGCTAAGTGGATGCTGCAATGATGAAGTAATCTCGATCTTTATTGCTGGTCATGTGTGTGTCCAAGTACATCACACTCGAATAAGGATGTCGTACAATTACAATCATCACACTACGGGCATGCACTGGGAGAAAGGGTTGAGAGGAAAAAACTGACAAAAATTCCCTACCTTAATACTAAAAACTATTGAAAACTTAACTTCCTCTACCGAATCTACTTGCCTCTTATTTATAGATGAGGAGACAAGCTGTGATATCTCGTCAGCTGTGATATCGCGTACATGATATCACGTATGTGATATCGTGTCACCTTTAATATCACATACATGATATCACGGCCAATAATTCATGACTCATCACTTGGTAATCCAATAATGTTAACATAAGTTCAAGATAAGTATAGTAAGTTGAGAATGGATGCTCACTACTTAGGCTAGGGTAGATTTCCTTGTTGCACTTAGACTATATAAATTAAATTTTTAATATTTGAATATTTTAATATGGCCTTAACAACACCAATATCATTTGTACAGTCACTCTTAATCATACATACTATGACTATACAAGTATGATTAGGAATAGAACAACCATTGATCAAACACTTAGTTATCTAGATACCCAAAATAGTCTAGTTTAAGGAATTCAACTAGGTTGTCCATGAACAGTTGTGATCTGTATGGTTGGGTGTAGAGTTCACTTTTTTGTTCATCAATTTTATATTTAAAGAAGCTTATAAATTCACTAAGGAAGTTGTTAAAATGATTTCCTAGGAATAAGCATAAACTCATATTTCCTAGTCCTTTTGCAAGACAAAAATTTGAATAGGTCACAAGGAAAATCATTGATAGGTATTAATTAGTACTCATCAAAATTCTCACCCTACTTATGACCTTGAAGGCTTAAAAAATGTAACACAATTCTAATTTATAAAATATAAATATTGATAAAGTCAATTTTCCTTCACCTACAATATCGCAACTACTATATCCTATCTACAATGTTGTATATTTGATATCGTAGCACATGTTATGACATCGTAGATCTGAGATCGCGGGATGTGTGTACCCTATAAATACAACAATTAGGTGCATGGATCTGCATAAGTTTTAGTCCATAGTAACAAAACTCTTTCAATTTGTTTTTGTAATCTAGCTCTTAGAAGTGTGAATGTTCGCAATGTAGTGTGACTTAGTGTATGATGTCTTTGTTCCAATATCTTGTACTTGGGCACAAGTGTGACTGAAAATAAAGATCGAGCTATCTCAATATTACAGCATTCTCCTAGTTTCTTATATTACTTAGCATAATGTTTATTGTTTTCCTAGTTAATGTTTTACTATTCCATGCACTTTACTATTATTGTTGTTATTAAGTGAAATGAGTACAACTAATCTGGAGCACTTAAGTGTAATTGCTTGATAACCTAGTAGTGTTATTACTTGGTACTTCCAGTAGTAGTACACTTGGTATCCTAGAAGTAGTTACATGAAGCCCAAGGTGTGTACAGAAGATCAAGAATAGATGCTTAGTGTCATAGGCTAGAATATATTCATTTACTTGTTTTACTTAGAATTAGAAACTACTTTCATTCTCATCATGTTTGCTAGGAGTAAAAATGACCCAACAACATCAGATATCATATACCTCATAGTGAGCTAAACCATACACATAGACTTCACTAGCTTTACATGGGAAGACAACGGTCTCAAACTTAAACCAATTGCTATCATAATTACATTGCCTCGTCCACAGATTATGATTTGGTGGGGCATGAATGCCTATGACTTGTATGGTTGGGTTTTAGATTGCTCCACTACTCAGGAAATATAAATTTAGTTTGATCTTCAAAGTAAGTTTTGATATTACCATCATTATCCTCTATTTCATGGGGAATATTTGGTCATAAGAATTAGGAGTTCCAACTAAAGATTTCATGAATCTAAGATGTAATTACATAGAAGACATTGATTTCCCCATATAGTAAGAGAGTTTAATAACTAAATTATCAATTAATGCAAAAATTGACTTACTTTAAATAAGGATGATGCATTCTTCTCCCCACTAGTTAATTCTAACGATTATAAGACTAATTACTCATCAAAAGAAGAATAGAAGAAGGTTCCTACGTTTGGAATAAGTAGTAGAGTAAAAACTAGAAGGATAAAGAGTTTACCTCTTTAGTTTGGTTTATTAGTCTATAAGAGAAGATCAAAGAAATATAAGATTTCAATAATCAAAATAAATCATAATAGGATGACAAATCCTTGGCAAAGAGTTACACCATTAGGATTTCAAAACTACAATGATATTCCTAAGGTAGTTTACAAATATTTTCTTGAACCTTTTATTCCTAGAAAAGCTTACTTGGCTAAAGAGTATATCCACATGTTTGAGTTAGCTTTGGCTCATGCAAATGTTCAACATCAAGATCAAGCCTGTCAATTTTTTGTAGAAAATTTAAAGGATATGGCTCAGATTTGATATTCAAACTTACCAAGCAACAGTATCACAAGTTGGGATGACATGAAAAGTCTTTTCTTAGCCCAATTTGGCAATCAATTGGATTAACAACAATTGTATTGTGGACTAGTACAAGCTAAGCAAGGAGTTAAAGAGTCTATTAGAGATTTCAACATTAAATTTCAACAAATTTGTGGGCTCTTTCAAGACAATATAGACCATTAAATGAAATTCTTAGAGACACTTGATGAGTGGCGAGGTATCCCTACACTCAACCATACAGATACGAGTGTTTCACGCATGATCCAATCAAACTCCAAGGACCAAGTGCTTATGCGCCTTAATGGAACACTCATGGTTTAATCAATCATTATCTTCCCAAACTTACTTGTATTGTCATAGCTGTATGGTTAAGTAAGCTTAAGGTATATGATTTTTATAGCTTTTGTATTTTTTATGTCTTCTACTAATAAAGGAGAGGGAGAGAGAACTAAGTGGCTAAATTACATTAACTATTCATTAACTAGTTTCTAAATGTTCCTAACACTAGTATTTGTTCCCACTTGCCGTACACATCCTGAACTAGTGCAACGCTGCTAGGATTACCAAATGCTAATTGTTACTAGGTTACCAAGCGCTACATGCATGCTCGAAGCAGTTGTGCTAAGTGTATTTAACTAAGGGGGTTGAAGGTTGAGAGAGATATTAATTAACTAGGAAAGAATTAAACAATAATTAATTACTAATAAGGTTAATCTGTATGCTGCAAGGTTTATCATAAAGTTCATCTTTATTGCTGTACACAAAATTGTGCTCAGGTACAAATTACTCGAATAAAGATCCGTTCACTCTATGACTCCTACTACAGGCACATAGAAATAATTCTAACTCTAGAACGAAAAAACTGCAAGAGTTTGGTTAAGGGTTTAAATCTAATGTCTATGAACCAAGGGTGCCACCTCTTATTTATAGAAGATGAGGCAGGATGCAATATCGCGTGGTGGATGTGATATCGTGGTTCATCATACCCCCATAACTGAATGAAAACTCGTCCTCTAGTTCCTTACAAAATATTGGGAAGGTATGGGATTATTGACTTGAATGACAACTAATGGTGAATGGGATGACATGTGAACGGATCAACATTATAATACATGGCAACATTAGTGTTCATGACTACAAAAGTGAACACTATATAAAATTGACATCCAGCCTTATTCAGCAGCTAAGAGAAAAGAGAGAGAGAGAGAAAAGGAGAAGACGTGTTGCTGCTGACGCCAAGATTGCACCTTCCGTTTTCCATCCATAGCTACGCTATCAATCTTGTTCCTTGCACAACCATTCTAGCACCAGTCCATCTTGAGTGTTTTCTCTAGGTCTAGTCCATTGTTGTATGATTGCCATCTACACACACAACACAGTCACATATGAGCAAGGATAAGTAAATCACAATACAGTTGATACCTTGCCTCGATGTAAGGTCCATTGGTTGAGTTATGATATGGCCAATATGGATTCTAGAGATATAAGACTGGTGACTACCCAAGGTGTATGGGTTAGGAAAAAATGAAAAAATTGGACCAGGGTGCCCATGACTAAGAGTGATCCTCCAATAGCGATAGCATGGAAAAAGATAAGGAATAAGAAAGATGGAGAATAAGAAACAATGGCAACATCGATAAAATGGATGTCAGAGGTGGGAATGAAACAAAAAAAATGTTGATTGAGGAAATGTGTAAGGGAAAGACATTAACTGATGCACCAAATAGGAATGCTAGTGGGTCCTCCCCAAAGCAGGCTCATGCCCTTTATGCCTTGACAAACCCACATTCAAAGAGTTCATAGGCTCTAGAAATGTCAGTTGGAAGCAAGAGTTAAAGACTTAACCACAAGAATTCACCAAAGAGAAAACAATGCATCAACCAAAATATAGACTACTGATACAATCAGTAATGAAGTCGAAAATGAAGAAAGAATGATGGGGAGAAGAGAATGGAATGGAGTCCCAAGAGCAAGGTGGTGTATAGCCCCCTGTGTACTTATGGTTAATGTGATTGAGTAGATCTCATTCCAAATCCAGCCTCAAACAATCCACATCCAGTGACTTCGCATTAATACACTTCGCCAATCCATCCACTTGAAGTATTAAGAATGCTTTCACCAAAGAGTCACCACCATTTTGAGGAAAACGAGAAAAGGAGAAATAGGAAGCAAGAAAGGGCCTTAGTTAGAGGGAACATGTCTGTTTAGTTCCATAACCAATGCTTTTAGCCTAGATGATTATTTTATCTAAGGGATGTGCTTTGAATTCTCACTATGTTGCTTTTTTTTTGTTTTTTTTATGTGAGAACCACACCATGCAAAGACTTATTTTTATTGGCTCAGCTTCCCGATAATGGAGCAATGTCGGAATGGTAAGAAAACTCAAGAAGAAAACATCCAAGCACCCAAGAGAATAGCCAACACAAATGCATCAAATCCCTTTGAAGTGACACCCTTTTTAGTCCTTAAGTCCTTCCTTAGTTTGCGAAATGCCCAGTCACCAATTCGTTAATAGTTTTATTATTAAAGAAGGGGACTGTACAGTTCCAAGCCGAGAGAGACCATAGAAATTTATGGATGCATGGACGACGTGGACTCATTGCCTGTTATATCAAAAGAACCATACCTTAGTATCAACATTATAACTCAAAGGTAAAAACCAAACATTAGCAATCAATAGAATATAGTTCATACCACCATCATGAGTGCTTATTAGGTGATGAATCTAACAAAATAAAAAACAAAACAAAAAATCACACAAAGAAATAAGTATCAACGATGGTGCAAAACAAAAACAAGAAAAATTAAAGAAATTTGTAAAATAAAAATGTGTAAAACAAAAAATTAAAAAGGAACTAAGGGCCTCAAATGGTTAGCAAAGGTGGCTGTCTCCCCCGTGATTGAGTTGGAAGGAGGAGATCCAAAATAGTGAGCAGGGTCATCCCCTCTCAAAGGTATTATGTGCACTGGCCATTCTAAATTCATGGAAGGGTTTGGTCTATTGCACATTGAATAACAATATCTTATCAGGGCTCTTAGGTTTGTATATGTTCATGGCCCCTGAAGGAAAGGTTGCATGAATAATGTAAGGTCCTTCCCATAGTGTTTAAAATTTTGTATGTTGTGGCACATGTGTGGGGTTCTAGTAGAGAACCTTATCTCCTAGTTGATACTTAACCTTTTGAATCTTTAAGTCATGACGTTGCTTGTTATATGCCTTATGCAACTCATTTGATGACAAGGAAGCTAATCGATTTTTGTCTAGCACGTTTAAAGTTGTCAAACTTTGTTTTTGTGCTAGATCAAGGTCGAGGTGGAGGTCACAAGCCGTTGATAGTGTACGGAGTTCGGTTTGAATCGAAAGCGTTAGAAGCTTTCCGAACACTAACTCATAGGAGAGTAGCCTATAGGGAGTTTCCAGGTGGAGTGGTATGCCCAAAGAGCATCATTTAGTTTAGTGCTCCAATCTTGCCTATACTTGCTAATTGTCCTAGTCAATATTTTCGTGATCTCCCTGTTGGTAACCTCAGCTTGTTTGTTAGCTTGGGGGTGATAAGGTGTAGTCAATTTATGTTCAACCCCTAAGCGTTGCATTAACTTTCAAAAATTTGCACTTGTGAAGTGTGTTCCATTATTCGAAATAAGTGCACGTGGCACACCAAACCTATTTATGATTTGTTGTTGCACAAATCATGCAGCTGTAGATGATGTGTAGTCTTTAACAGTAGCTGCTTCAACCCATTTTGTTAAATAGTCTACGACAACTACAATGTAAGATTTTCCATTGGACATTGGTGTAATGGGCCCCATAAAGTCTATTCCCCAAATGTCAAAGGGTTCTAACAGTTGAATCCATTATTGCAAACCCTCCATTTTAGCAGTCATTCCCCCATCACGTTGACAACGCTTACAAGATCGAACAAATTGATGGGCATCCCAAAATAATGTTGGCCAGTAATATCCTGCAAGAAAGATCTTAATAGCCATTCATCTCCCCACATAGTGACCCCCACAAGGGCCCTCATGAGCATCTTGGAGAACTCTCAGTTGGTCTACCTCGGGCACACACCATCAAGACACACTTTGTAAAGTTGTCCATTAATCTCCATGAAGTACTTGGCTCTGTGAATAAACTATTGTTTCTTCCTAAGGTCCAGCTCCTGTGGTGTTTGTTGAGTAAGGAGACAAGTGAGAATGCTACTATACTAGTTCATCTCCATGGGTAGTTGATTATTCACTACACCGGCAAAGAGGGCTTCATCAAGAAAATCATCATACATTACATATTCATCCTCTTTGGTGTCCCAACGCAACTAAGATAAATGATCTAAAACTACGTTTTCGGTGCCTTTCTGATCGATCATCGTTAGATCAAATTCCTATAGGATTACCAGCCATCATATAATATAAGGGCTAACCATTGGCTTGTTCATGAGGAACCGGATTGCACTATGATCCATGTGGATGAACACTTTGTAACCTAACACATAGTGCCTAAACTTATCCAGTGCAAACACTACAACCATTAATTCTTTCTCTGTAGTTGTGTAGTTAAGTTGTGCACCAGTGATACTTCTACTTGCACAATGAATGTAGTAAGGTCATTTTTGGTCATCTAACTATGTAAGTACAACTCCTAAGGCATAATTGGATGCATCAATCATGATGTGGAATGGTCTGGACCAGTCAGGAGCTTGTAGAATAGGATTTTCTACGAGCTTTCATTTCAGGGTTTGGAATGCTCGTTCACATTCCCTGGTCCACTCAAAAGGTGTGTCCTTCTTTGTTAGCTCTACCAATGATTTGGCAGTCTTGGAGAAGTTCTCAATGAATCTCCTATAGTAGCTAGTGTGTCTAAGGAATGATTGAATGTCTTTGACAGTTTCTGGTTAATGGGTGATTCCTTGGATGACCCTAATTTTATCTGGGTCTACCTCTATTCTTGCATGTGAAACCTTATGCCCAAGTACTATGCCTTCTTGGACCATTAAATGGATTTTCTTCCAGTTGAGCCTTAGATTGATTTCTACACATATTTTCAACACTTTCTCTAATCAATCCAAGGCTTGATCAAAACTTGTTCCATAGGTGGAGAAGTCGTCCATAAAGACTTCCACCCCGTTCCCTATCTGCTATTGGAATATGCTTAGAACTAGGCGTTGAAATGTGGCAGGAGCATTACACAAGCCAAATGACATTTGTTTATATGCAAACATTCCCCAAGGACTAGTGAACATTGTCTTAATTTTTGTCTTCTAGGGCTATCTGTATTTGGTTGTATTTGCTATAGCCATCTAGAAAACTATAACAGCGATGCCCTACTATGATGTCTAAGACTTGGTCAACGAATGGCAACGGAAAGTGATCCTTAAATGTTTCCATGTTCAGTAGCCTAAAATCTATGCATACCCTCCATTTGCCTTTCTTTTTAGGCACGATTACCAAAGGGCTAACCCATTCGTTATCAGCAATAAGATATATGAACCAAACCTTAAGAAGCTATTCTATTTCTTATTTTACTACTTGCTTCAATTATGGATTCAATCGTCTCTACGATTGTTTTCAAGGTTTCATGGATGGGTCAATGTAAATCCTATGCTAGCATATCCTAGGATCTATTCCAATTAATTTGGGATATGACAAGGCAAAGGCTTTTGACCACTTGTTTATTACTTTCAACAGCCTTCCTTTTTGTTTGGAAGCAAGTCTTACGCTGATGATTACTGGTTTTCCATTTTCAAGGATCATATATTCCAGACCAGTGAGCAATGGTTTTAATTCTAGGGGCTCTTGTTTGAATTTTACAATAATTTCCAACTTCCCCTAGTTGATGTTTTCAAGGTTAAGGCTTGGAAGTTGGTAGTGGACTTGCTCTAGTGCGTCTATGCTTTCGATGTAAGAACAAGTTATTTCCTCAGTTAGTTCCATGCACATGAGTGAGTTGCTCTCTTGATCAACTATCACCCACTGGGTGTCTTCTTGTCGTGTGGTTGCTACATATAGGCACTTTTGTATGTTAATGTCTTGTGCACACCGGTTGCATGCAGGCAATACTAAACTTTGCATAACCCATGATCTCTACACACAATTGCACCCTGTATCACTATATGTGATGCATGGAACCTTCTTCTTCTAGATCTTTCCAAAAGTGTTCTCCTTAGATATTTCCAAGGAAAGATTGCGGATTCCTAAGCGTGCATCTATAGTACTTAGCCATGCCCTTCCCATTATGATTGGGAAGTCCCCTTTACCGTTATTCACTTGTATCACTAGGAAATCAACTGGGTATGACCACCCACACATAGTGGTGACGATGTACTCCACCAGTCCAAAGGGAACAATGATGGACTGGTCAGCTAGCTCTAGGCAAATATTACTCTTCTTCAAAGGAGGCAGGTTCCAGGCTTTGTACATTTCTTGCAATATTAAGTTGAGTCTAGGACCTGAATCTAGAAGAGCTTTACATGGCTCATTCCTAGCAATTTGGAGATAGATTAGAGAGCTTTCAAGATCAGAGAATTTCCTAGGAAGGTGGCCAACCTTGATCTACTCAATAACAGCATGTGTTAACATGACCGTATGTGTTGAGCTTGGTGTTTGGTTCGAAGGGAGCTCTGAAGCTTTATTTGATGGGGAGGTATTCAGAGGTTCAACCGCTTGTGGTTGTAAGGGCTTAGTTGGACTGTTGGTCCTGAAGAAAGGTCTTTTTTTCATATGATTGTTAGAACCAATAGTGGGTTGAGGATTTACAACCCTTGTGGCATTGCGTTGCTGCAGTTGAGTAGGGAGTTCCCCTTGCATTGCTCGAGTGGGTGGTAATGGAGCTATTGGTGTGAGAGCTGTAGATGGATTTGAAGGATGGTATATTTGTGGGTTATCTCTTCTAGGAGAAGGAACTCGATAATAGTCATGGGCTTGGTAGTGATGTTGTGGTGTAACGTGACCAACAGAGTCATGTGGAGAGATTGGATGCTACACGTAGTAGCCATATGGGTCAGGTTGCCAGTATGGGTATTGTTGCCCTGGTGGTGGCATCCCCCATGACTGTGGGTATTGCCACTGTTGATGTTGCTCAATAGGTTGTGGTGGAGTTCCACTTAGATAATATGTTGAAGGTTGGTGGAATTGCCTTGGGTTACCTTGGGGATAAGGTAACTGTCGGGGTGTTTTCCATTTATTTAGTCGTGGGTTGAGTGCATACACCCCATACTCTTGTAGATGTGAGATCACTGGGTAAAATCCCTTAGGATGGTCGTATTGGCATATCTCGCATCCACTATCATTGTTCGTGTTTGAATCCACAACCTCTTCTGTGATGGCCATTTTACCCTTACTCTTGTTATGTGCATTTTCCACTTCTCTCTTTTTCTTTTTGTCATGGTCACTACCTTGCTCCCTAGACTCCTCTACAATTTTAAGAATAGTTTCAAACCTACTATCCAAGGAGTCCCACATTTGGTCTACCTTTGTCGATACTTCTAATGTTAACTTTTGAAGAGGAAAATTTTTCCTATTAACCATATCTTCAAGTGGTGACTCTTCTTCCTCCTCATAAAATCTCACTCCCCTTTTTCAAAGGGAAGGATGTCGATTATATTCTTCTGCACTTTCTCTCTTTCGTAGCTCACCTTCTCCTTTGGCAACTTGCATTAGCAGTCTATGAATTTGATGCGGCCTAAGCTCTAATAACCTTCCTTGGGCATACATCCTAAGGGTTCTTCTTGGTTCATGCCTAAGTCCATCCATGAGATGGCGTAGTTGATCCTGCTACGAATAACCATGGCCAGGGCAACGATGTAACAGTGCGTAATAGCGGCCTATGGCAGCATCCAAGGGTTCATGATTTCCTTGCTTCCATCCTTAGATTTGCTTTCGTAGGTTAGACACTTGGGAGTACGTTTGGTACTTATCATTGAAGAGTTCTAACATTGTACTCCAACTCTGAATGGATTCTGGTTTTAAGGACCAGTACCAGCTTTCAGCTTCTTTCACTAGTGTCCTTGGGAACAACTTTAGTTTTTGCCATTCGTTTTCTATGTTTTGCAAGGCATATGCATCGTGGAATGCTTGTAAATGATTTTGAGGATCAGCGTTGTATCTCCCTTCAAATCATGGGATGTTGTTCATGTCTAACCTCTTAATCCTACTATCCTTTTGGTGCCTTTTTGGAACTCTTATGGCCTCCATTATATCTAGCATGCTTCTAGTTGCGAGTAGGGGTTCTTCATGATCATTTCATTCATAGCATCTATGGTGTCTATGCGATTCCCTACTCTCCCTTCTTCCATGCCTTGATTCTTAAGAGTTCCCTTGTTCTTGTTCTCAACTATCTCGTTGATGACTTTCACTTTGTTTTCCCTTATCCTCACAATTGGTTTCCCTATGACTGCATCCAGGCACTGAAGGAGAGGGTGAAGATGACGATGAAGGTGAAGAAGAAGGAGAACCATCTCCATGATGGTGTTTTCTTCCTTCTCTTCAGTGGTCTTGACATCGATCGTGATCACGATTAGAACATCCACCCTTATCGTGTGTTCGTGTTCCTTCGTTGAACACCCCGTGTTCATGGGTATCAGAACTAGGGTTGTGAATAGTGGAGTGGAGGTTCTAATACACCACCCCCTAACCAATTTTAGGAGGAGGAACATCGTTTCGTGGAAAACCTATTGAGGCAGGTTCACCATCCTCAATTTAACTCAAAACATGCAGAGCATCATGGGGCCATTTACCCTTCAAAGATGTATGGTATCTCTCTTGTTGCAAGTCCCTTTGACATCGCACTTTTGTGGGATGATAGTTTCTTGAGTCATGATCGTGTGCAATGTATTTTGCGTATAAAAGCGGCATGCCTATTCATGTGAGAGCATGAAGGAGCATGTTGGGAATTGATCGGTCTAGAGGCAACACTATGTTATCCTCCAAGTCTCTCTAATGTAGTTGTTCGTCTTGGTGGAGAATAAAGGTAACATCAGGCACATACTCATCGGGATGAGTATATACCACACGAAATTGTTGAGGAATTGGCGAATCATGGTTATGTGTATTATGCTATTGATTACCTCTTGTGTTAGTCCTAGGCGGTGAAGTGCTCTTATGTGAAGAAGAAGATATCTTGTCTTGTTCGATGTGCAATGTATTGTTGTCTCGTCTTCCTTTTATTAACCCTAAGGGTTCGTTCTAACGTTCCAACGATATGAATGATTTCCTATGTTCTACGCAGTGCATAAACAACTAAGTCCCTAGCAACGATGCCGATGATGAGTGGCAAGGTACCCCTACACTCAACCATATGACTACGAGCGTTTCACGCACAATCTGGTCGAAATCCAAGGACCAAGTGCTTATGCACCTTAATGGAACACTCAGGGTTTAATCAATCATTTTCTTCCCAAACTTACTTGTATTATCACCGTTCTATAGTTAAGTAAGCTTGAGGTATATGATTTTTATAGCTTTTGTATTTTTTATGTCTTCTGCTAATAAAGGAGAGGGAGAGAGAACTAAGTGGCTAACTTACATTAACTATTCATTAACTAGTTTCTAAATGTTCCTAACACTAGTATCCGTTCCCACTTGCCGTATACATCTTGAACCAGTGCAACACTGCTGGGATTACCAAACGCTAATCATTACTGGGTTACCAAGCGCTACACACATGCTCGAAGCGGTCGTACTAAGTGTATTTAATTAAGAGGGTTGAAGGTTGAGAGAGATATTAATTAACAAGGAAATCATTAAATAATAATTAATTACTAATTAGCTTAATCTGTATGCTACAAGGTTTATCATAAAGTTTTTCTTTATTGCTATACAGAAAATTATGCTCAGGTACAAATTGCTCAAATAAAGATCTGTTCACTCTATGACTCCTACTGCAGGCACATAGAAATAATTCTAACTCTGGAATGACAAAACTACAAGAGTCTAGCTAAGGGTTTAAATCTAATGTTTATGAACCAAGGGCACCACCTCTTATTTATAAAAGATGAGGCAGGATGCGATATTGCGTGTGGATGTGATATCGTAGTTCATCAACACTTATCTTAAGGCTATGAATCCTAATATTTCAATTTGGTTAAGAAGAACTTCAAACTTGATAACACTGAATGACTACTTTAGTGAAGCTATATAGTTAGAAAAACAATTGAACTTGAACATTGAAGAGATCATCACAACTCAAAAAAGAGAAGAAAAAATTATGATTCCTATGCAAGATTTTGTTCAACTAAAAGCATTACTAGGACCATTCCATATTAAGACAGAGCAAGAGTCAAAAAGCAAAGAATCTAAAAAAGGACAATTAATGAAATACTTGTCCAACAAAGTAGTGAAACTAGAAAATGCTTTGGCAAAAGTTAAAATTAAGGATGAAAGTTAAAATAGGAAACATAAGCATCAAGAGACTAAGTTAGTAGAAGATGAGAATGATAGTAATATTGTTATGTCTAACTTCCTTGGTATTAAATCAGATAATGAGCTATCTAGTGTTCATTATGCAAGTAAATCTTTTAATGGGTCTAGTGATACTTCTTCTCTATCAAGTTCTGAAGAGGATATATCCTTAGATGAAAACTGTAATAACAATGAAGAAAATAGAGATAATCCATCTACTAAGAGAAAGGCCTCCAAATGTTATTTCTAATCCATCTACTAAGAGAAAGGTTTTCGAACCAAGTAGAAGAGAGAAAAATAGAAGTAAAGAAGGTTAAGTAGAGTAAAGTATTCAAAATCAAACTCTTAATAAATGGATGAAGAAACCAGGCTTTTATGGAGCCAGAGAATATGATTTGATTAAAGATCTTAAACATGTCAAGGCAAATATTAGCATATATCAATTTTTACATATAGGAGATTAATAAAGAAAAGCTTTAGAGAGCTTATTAAAGGTAAAAAGAGAGTTGGAGAGTCAGAGTTAAGCTATGTATCTAACATCAATAAGATAACAAAAACTAGCTATAATTGTACTTCTAATAAAGAAGCTTCTCCTTTTCTATTGACAATGAAGTTAAAAGGCAAGTATCTTCATAGTTGTTTAGTTGATTTTGGAGCTACATTTACTACCATGCCATTAAGTATATGCAACAAACTTGGTTTAACTCCCGAGCAGTCCAATAAAAATATTGTTCAAGTGGACAAAAGCAAAGTGAAGATTGTGGATTAGTTACCCAATGTTTTATTGGAAATCGCTTCTAAACCTTGTATCAAAAGTAGAGTAACTATTCAAGAAGCAAATATACTAGATTCACATAGTCTTTTGTTGAGTAAAAGTTGGAGTAAGAATTTCTTTGGTTACATAGCAATGGATTACTCACATATGTGGCTACCTTGGAGAGAAGAGTCAAATCAAATATACATATTGATGAGTGGCAAGATACTCCTACACTCAACCATACGAATACAAGCATTTTCACGTGCGATCCAGTCGAACTCCGCAGACGGCCTAGTTGTGGCACCTAGACAGTTATCCGTAGGTCGTAGTCCGTTGTCTTTCCACCTGGACGAGTATTATATTTATCACGTATGGTTTAGTCCAGAGTGAGGTGTATGATGGGTTTCCTAATCTAATGCTACTCCTGAAGGCAATAGAAAGTAATATTATCTAAGCTAAGAGAGAAAGGGTAAAAGAGTCTAATCTAGCCTAAGTGTGATGAGCATCTGTTCCTTAATCATCCATACACATCTTGAACTTCATGCACGACTGCCACTGGGATCACCAAGCACAAATCCTAGGTACACTACTGGGTTACCAAGTAGTCACACTTAAATGCTCATGATTAAATCGTACTCATTCCACATTACGAGGAGATAAGGGTGAAGAGAGATTAATCATCTAGGAAAGCAATTAAACATTCAACAGTAATTAAATCCTATTTAGCTTAGTCCACATGCTACAAGGTTTCTCAGAAAGTTCGTCTTTATTGTCGCACGCAAATGTGTGCTCAGGTACAATTCGCTCGAATAGAGATCTATTCACTTTGTGACTCCTACTGTAGGCACATGGAAATTATTCTATCTCTGGAATGGAAAAATGGCAAGAGTTTAGCTAAGGTCTAAATCTAGATGGATAAACAAGGGAAAGCCACCTCTTATTTATAGAACTAGCGGCGGGCTGTGATATCGTGTACGCGATATCGCGTCCCATTAGATATACAATGAACCTTTGATGAATGAAAGCATTACTTCAAATGGAAAGAACAAGGCTATCAAAACAAGAGCTTTTGAAACTAGAATTTGCACACTTGAAGAAGTTGATAACTTGGAAAAAGAAGAATCTCAAGGTGAGAGCAAATGGGAACTATATTTTGATGGTTCTTGTAACTCAAAAGGTGCAGGAGTTGGAATAGTTCTAGTAAAAGATGATTTCCCTTCCCTTGTATGAATAATAAGGTTGAATATGAAGCTCTAAGTATTGGACTTAAAACAACATTAGAAAAAGAAATCAAGGAAATCACCATAAAGGGAGATTCAAGATTAATTTGTGAACAGATTAAGGGTAATTATGTAGTAAAAGGCTCGTTCTTGCAACTTTATAAATAGTTTATCTACAAAATGTTGGATTAATTCATTACTACCAAATAGAACATATAGGTAGGAAAGATAATTATATAGCGAACGATTTAGCAAAGGCAACTTTAGCATTAGATGTGAAAGGGATAGAAAGTTATGAAGGTGTAGTGATTGAGAATGAATATCAACCATTAGTACTAGATAACATAAAACATTTACAGGTATTTGAAGATGATGATCCATTGCTTAGATTCTTAAGGAATAAGCAAGAATTCACAAGTCAAATCATACCTGAAATAACATTGAGGTTTAAGACAAATACTATTCCCAAAAAGGTGGTTGCTTATGAATATGAGTTTAGCAAAAATTTGCTTACTAAAAAAATATACAAAATCTAAATAATCAAGCTTATGAAGTAATGAATTTTGGATCTATTAAAATACCAAAGATTTTAAATGTCACAAAGGAAAAAGATTCAATTTTTAAGCAAAATTTAGCATTACTTTTGAAAAATAATTTGGAAAATTTTGCTTAGTCTTATAATGATCTTAAAACTTTTTGACCGAATGTGATGATACATAAAATTCCTTTGATAGATGGTTGTAAGACAGTTTAAGAAAAAACAAAGAAAATTTAATCCATGATTTTAGCTAGCCATGGAAGCTAAGATCATGAAGTTATTACAAACTTGGCTTGCTAACCTTGTGCTAGTAAGAAGAAAGAATGATGATATTAGGCTTTGTGTGAATTTTAGAAATTTGAATGAAGCCTCAAAAAAAGATAAATACCCACT
The DNA here is from genome assembly GCA_015680685.1 of Gnetum montanum. Taxonomy (NCBI): domain Eukaryota; kingdom Viridiplantae; phylum Streptophyta; class Gnetopsida; order Gnetales; family Gnetaceae; genus Gnetum; species Gnetum montanum. The sequence continues at coordinate 157,153 of MNCI01007422.1, forward strand.
TCCTAGAATCAATGAAATGTTTATCAAAGTATTAGCTTGTCAAGTATATTCTTTCTTAGATGGTTTTTCAAGCTATAATTATATCATTGTAGATAATGGTGATAGATACAAAACAACATTTATCACTAAATGAGAAACTTATACTTACCAAAGAATGCATTTGGATTGTCAAATGTTGCAGCTACTTTTCAAAGAGCAATGGATTTAGCCTTTAAAGGTTTAATAAGTGAATTCATTGAGGTTTATTTGGATGATCTCACTATGTTTTCAAAAAGAAAAAAAGATCATATTGGTAATCTTCAACAAGTTTTTGATAGATGTCATGAGTATGGTATTTCATTAAATCCCAAGAAATGTCTCTTTGGGGTTAAATCTCAAAGTTTACTAGGCCATGTAATCTATCAAGAAGGAGTTATTCTAGATAATTCCTGAATTTAAGTGATACAAAATATCAAGCATTCTACACGTAAAAAGTCTCTTAGATCTTTCTTTGAAAAGATAAATTTCATTTAAAAATTTATCCCTAGATTCACTGAAATTACTAAACCTTTAATGCATATGTTAAAGAAAGATGTCCTAATAAAAAAGACACCAGCATCAGAGAAAGCCTTAGTAGAAATCAAAAAAGCTATTCAAGAAGCTCCATGCTTAGTAAAGCCAAAATTGGAAGAAGACTTTTGTTTATATGCTTTTGCTTCAAATGTTCCAATTGCTACCATTTTAACTCAAAAAGAGGAAGGTTAGGATGAACTGATCGGATTCTTTAGGTATCAACTAAAAGGTTCTAAACTAAATTATTTGAATTTAGAGAAATAGGTGTTTGTAGTCATTAAAGAACTTCTACATTTCAAATATTACTTAGAAAGCTCATTAATTCATATTATGCTAATAGAGCTTGTGGTCAAATAATTGTTAGCCCAAAAATGAAATCAGATTGAAAAGAGGAAAGTGGCTAATAAAACTTCAAGGTTTTAGATTTTCACTGGAAATATGCAAAACCATTAAATGAATGGAATTAGCCAAGTTAATGACTAGAGAAGATAAAGTATGTGTGCTTAAGACTCATGAGGGAAACTGGTATGATGAAATTCTAGAATTCCTTGATACATGAAAGGTTTCCAATAATCTAACTACGAGTCAAAAAAGAGCTTTCTTAAAAAGAGTGAATAGATTTGTGATTAAAGATGGGATTTTATATAGAAAGGATTTCAGAGGGGTTTTGTTAGAATGTGTTCACAATGATCAAATTGATCCTATCTTAGAACAATTCCATAATCATTCTAACTTGTTTTATGAATCTCCTAAGTCTACTATGCAACATATACTCCGCTATGGTTATTATTGGCCTAGTATGTATCAAGATATTAGTTTGAAGATTCAAAAATTTTACAAATGTGAAATTCATGGACCAAAGATCAAAAGATCTAGAGCTCCCTTAAAATGGGTAATTGCGGATAGACCATTTCAACAATGGAGCCTATATTTCATCGATACAATTACTTCTTTGAGAGCTGGATATAAGTTTATTCTTATAACTACCAATTATTTTACTAAATGGTCTGAAGTAAAGGCTCTAAGAAAAAGTTCAGCATCACATGTGATTAAGTTCTTGGAAGATCAAATTCTAAGTCATTTTGGTATACCTAAAGTGTTGGTATTCGATAATGGATCTGCTTTTCAGTATGAAGAATTTATAACATGAGCATCAGAAAAATCCTTCTTTCTATTTTCTTCTTCTAATTATTATCCTTAAGGAATGGCTTAACTGAATCTACAAATAAAAAGCTTATTTCCTACATTAAGAAGTCGATAGATGGAAATCCAAGACATTGGATTAACTACTTACAATCTGCATTATGGACTGATCGTATCAAATTTAAGAAGGCTATTGGAATGTCAGCTTATAACTTGGTATATGGTTTACTCGCTAGAATTACGAACAAGATTATAAGTGTAGCCTCAGATTTTGTGCAAAAATATAATGAGAAAATCGATAAAGATAGGAGTTTCATGACTTTACTCATCAAAAGAGAAGCCAAAATGGACAAAGCTAAGGATAATTTATTAAAAAATGCTTCTTAGGTCAAAAGGTGGTTCGATAGAAAGGCTCTGAAAAGAACTTTTAAAGTCGGTGATCTTGTATTGTTATGAAATATGAAGAAGCCAAATAAGTTTTCAACAATATGAACTAGTCCATTTCAAATCAAGAAACAATTATCAGAAGACACCTACAAATTATTGACATTAGATGAGATGGAATTGTAGTTTCCATATAATATTTTGCATATAAAACATTATTTTGGACAATTGCCCATAAGTTGAATCCATATATAAAAATTAATANGTGTAAGTGGGAGTGATGGTTAGATATCTACTTAGTGGTGAATTAATTTCAACAACCAAATAGTGGAATTTAAATTAGCCAACCATGATGGAAATATAATAAATTTTGGCTAAATGGCAAAGTTGGTTAGTAGAATTGGTGGGAATTTCAAATTTACCTTACACTATATAAGGAGATGAGAATTTCTTAGAGATGCATTATTTTTCAATTTAAGTTTAGGTGAAAAAGCAAGTGAAGTGTTTAAGTGTGAGGTAGAAAGATGGTTCTTGAAGAGAGGGCAACAAGCAAGCCTTTTAGCCCTTATGTTATAGGATGTTGTCCAAAGCATGTCTTAAGAGCCTATTGTAAGGCAACCACCTATGAAGCATCTAGTGAAAGCCCTTTCTTACTTTGGCTTTCAGATGAGTTTAGATTTCTCACTAGTTGACTTTCTATACATTCCAATGTTTGGGGCAACTTTCATGAATGTACCTCCCAAGGTAAATATCAAAAAGAGTCTAGTAAAGATGATTCTTGGCGAGAAACTTTCATGTCCCAAGACAGAGAAGCAACTAGTTGAGAAGAACATCAAAATTCAACAGCTAAGGAGTTGGATACACAAGAAGCAAAGATAGTTATTGAAGACAAAGGTGAAGACCAAGTTGAGGTTTCAACTAGGCAAGAAGAGGAAAAAAGGGCATTCATTACTGCTAAAGTCACATATGAAAGGATTCACAATATGAGAATGGGAAAAAAAGTTACTTTAACTATTCTTTTCTTACCTACCACCTACAAAATAGTTTATATGAGATTATGTTGTATAGTTTCCTAAGTTTTATTAGGAATGAGGTTTTTATTTCATCAATCCTTAAGTTTGATAAAATTTTTCCTCAAAAAAGATTTCTATTTTTATGTGAAAAGAATGTTTCTAATAAGATTATGTTCCTCTATTAATGTGCAAAAGAAGGAAGGTGAGAAATGTTGTCACATTTACACCATATAATAGAGCATTGATTTATTTAAAAGATCATGATGGAAACTAAATTGCCTAATGTAGATTTTACTAGTGATTAAAAAAATGCTGGTACACAAAGAGTTAGATTATTTACTTGGTGGCAATAATATGAGGCGTGATTAAATCATGGGCAGTGTTAAAGGATAAAATGAATGGGGAGTATCCTCAAGGTTGCACATTTCAGGCTTAAGTATATGTAATTTTAAAGAAAAAACAACAAAGGTTTAGATTGTGGAATTAGTGAAAGCTTAATGGCAAGCCAAAGGTTGCAAGATTGGTATTTTTCCTATGAAAACGTTAGGAGATTTCATACTGGAATTCATGTCTGTAACTGAATGGACAAAGTATTTTATTCTTGTACAGAATGGTTCTACACAAGCCTATTCAGTGTTTGATATTTTAGCATTTTAAAGATGTTCTTGCCTTCAAAAAACACAGATCGTGTTAAAAAATCTTCCACTTAGAATTGTTTATGAATGATAGATTATTACTACAGTTAGTAAGGTGGCTTAAACGATAACAATGGTTTTGAGGAAACGATTAATCCAATATGATCAAGGGAAGATGAAACAAATAATGATAAAGTATTCATAAGCCCAGTATTTGGCCAAAATTGTGCATAGACCCTGCAACTCGGAAGAAAAACTCTGAAAACTTAAGGTTCTGTGTTGACAGTTATTCATGAATGAAAAACAAAAAAGAAGGAAAAATGGATGAAATTTTAACAAGAAATCACAGAAAAATTGAAAGAGAAAAAAAATCCAAGACAAGCAACATCTAGGGCATCAAATAATAATAAATTTCTTTTTCAATCACTTCGGATTCATGTAGAACATTTTATCTTTAACGGTGACCAAACCGCGAGTAAGGTTTGGAAGGCCGCTGCTGCCATGAGGGTGTTGAAGGCGGACAAGAAACCCTTTTGAAACCTACGTCTCCAACAGCTGAATAAAAATGCTTGATGATGTACTAGAGATAGACGCAAAATACAGGACCTGTTGCGGGAATGAAACAAGGCACAACACAAGACGGCCACAAAGATGACCACAAAGGCTGTGGAGGTGTACAGGCGGCATCGTTGCAGATGCAGCGGCGACCTGGGCAGATGGCAATAATGCAACTCTTCTTACGCCATTGCCCGATGGGCACTCAAGCATGAAATCAGCCATTCCACAAAGGTGTGGTTTGGAGACTCCACTAGCACAGGGCTCCACGCATCTGTGGCTGCAGGGCAGAAACAACAATGGAGTGAAGGCAAATGGCAAAACCACCTTTTGACGCAAAATGAGGGTAACATGGTTCGTGGTATAATGGACACAAGTACCCGCAAAGTTTTTAAAACAATGATACATCAAATGTAACAATGTTGCCCCGACGTTGTTCGGCACCCCAAGGAATTCATGAACATCCAATGGATCTACGGCAGAAGACCTGGGAAATACGCCTCAAGCAAGCAAGCATCTCACGAGTGAGTGCAAGCAGAAGCACAACTTCTCAACATACACAACAATGCACCTCATGGAGGTTAACCAACTCCAAAACGAGGACTATGCAAACAAGCACACACACAACCTTGTAGACAACATCGATGGGAGGGGAGACGATGCACCTACAAGGGGAGGTGCCTCACCCCCAAATCCCTCACGATCTGGTACAAGGTGTGACCTGGCACCACACCAAAACTATCCAGTCTTGGCTACCTATATATCTATGACCACCGTAGAATCAGGGCCATGTAGTTCTCCGCGGTGACGGGGGAAGGAAGAGGACTTAGAGAAGAGAGTTGCAACAGGAGGGTGTCCTGTTACTTGCTTGGTACCACCAAGCCGGGGTGGGTTTTCTAACACTTGAGCGTCACCCGAGGGCGCCTCAAAGTGTTCCATGGCCCCCGAACCATGGGGAGAGCCCAAGAGAACCACCACTCTAGGACATCTCTCACAATCCTCTCCCACACAAAGAAGCGACGTCCTCGGAGCAGAGCCTAGGATAGCTTCGAGTGTACACTTCTAAATGGGTTTGGAACTTTATCAACTTCGGGGATCCATCAACTCCTTAGACGCCAAGCTTGAAGGAAGGTACCAAGCCCAACACCTGATACGTCCTTCCATCCAATGCCTTGCATGAAACACAAGGGCAATCGAAGGAAGCCCAAAGACTTCCCTTCTCTATATGAGCGGGAGAGTCCAACCCAAAGGGCCAACGTTTCTAAGGCGTCCCCTAGATCTGTCCCTTCTGAGGGTATAGAGACATATCTTCTTGCGTAAACCCATACTTATGCAAGAAGATAGCTCCTCTTTTGCAAGTCTCGCCGAGTTCCTTTGTGAATGGCATCTTAGCACCCATTGATTTTTATTTTTTTTCTTGAGGGCTCACCAGGGCCACTACCCATGGTGAGGGACTTGGGAACATCACACTGAGAGGGAGGACATGCTCCGAAGAGCCATGTCTCCGCAAGCAACTCATGCTTGCCAGAACTCCATGTTCTGCTACTCGCATCAAGACCCATGGGGTTTCACCAGTGCAACAATCTAAGCAATGATTCCACATGCATCGGTACCATGTGCATTCTCTTTTCCTCATCATGTTTGTTCAAGCTGGTATGAAGGGAGTCAAGCATGTTCTCCCTTACAAACAAGGTACAAGAGCAGATCTTTTGAGCTTGACCTTGCCGTCTGCAGACACCAGCATCGCATGCCTCAATTCATCATTCATCATTCCATAGTATTCCATGAGAGAGAAGATCCAAAAATATGTTTGGAAACTTCTCCAGGAGGCTAACATACAACAAGCCCCAACAATCACCAACACCTCTTGTGATTGTCCAACATTGAGAATGCCTGCTCGAATGTTAGAACAAGGGAGGGTCAATTGGGCAGCCAAACCCTATGACAATCCTCCATCACCTGTCTCATATCAGTCATAAGCACATCATCGAATGCAGCCATAATATCTCGTTCATGGAAAAGGGTCACCCACATTTGCCACATGCAAGCTATCCTTCCCACACCAAGTTATGGGACAAGCACCATTTTTTGAACACTAGGTCTAGGAATGAATATAAAGTCACTTCTGAGAGTAACCAGATCATGAATTCTCCAAGGAACATCAACGTTCTCAGAATTTGCATTTCCCCACTATATCAAGAACATCTTCCAGTCTCTCAATCAACACCTTTCAGTAGATTTTGCACTTGCAGGAAGGATCATCTTTGGGAGGCTTCTTAAATAGGTAAGTATAGCAACCCAGCTACACCTTACCCATCATACACGCCCAAGTAGTCAATATGGCCAATAGAACCATATCATGGAACTATCACCAGCTGAGGGAATACATGGGTTCACAAGTCTTACCCAATTTCAATTTCCCCCTTGAGAACAACTCGAGACACCAAGCAGTTCATCCCCTTCTGTTTCATCTTGGGAGATCTGGGTTTTGTTTCATACATCCCAGTCCAGCCCATTTACATCAATTTGTGGTGGACAAGGCCGCACCACTACCTATTATCATTCAACCTGAACAATAGACTAAGTCAACAACAACATCTTGCCCATAGGAGGACCAGGTCCTCAAGATAGTTTTACATGGAATGGGCTTTCATCAACATCATTTACAACTCAAAAACAAAACGATTCATCCCCAAAGGGTTCACAATAAGGATGGTCTACCATAGAACCCCAACAAGGAAGTTCCTCTGACACCTCCAAAACTAAGAGAGTACACAAGATCATCCCTTGCTTACACGAAGAGCAATATGTATCTTTAATTTTCATCAATAACATGACCTCACAAAGGAGGTTTCATGAATTTCACCAGGGTAACAACATTCTGTCTTTGAGAACAAGCCCCACGAGTTCACGAACATGGGACCACAGCTAGGAACAAGTCCCAAACATCAATTGCTTACAGGAGATAACCGTCTCAATACCACCTGCCTTATTATTTCAGGAACTGAAGAGGGCATCCATTGAAATGAAGAATGATCCCTCATAAAATTAAGAATTCACCAAGTAATATCATGATCAACTCTGCTATCCCACCAGGGAGGTGAGAACACCAACATGAATTAACATCACACCAAAGACATGGGACAATACATCAGCGAGGGACTATGTAATACATCAATGTACATAAGGGACAGAGTACACAGGATAATTCAACAAGACACCATAGCCTATTAGGCACAACGAGTCCCCTATCATGGAATCACACCATAGACCACGAAGGCATAATCAGTCCCAATCTATGAGAGCGCATCATAGCTCTCCAAAGCACCAAAAGCAATTTTTCACAAGAGCCCACCAACATGCACAAATCATTAGAAGCCCCCAATCATGAGAGCATCGGCTCAAGTGTTTTGAGCACATTCAAGCCCACCAAGCAAGGCCACCAAGAGAAATCACAATTTCTATATCTGTAACATCATTTATTCAAGGATGGACCACCATCCCAACGTTTGGACTACTGCTCCACGATCGCTTCCAACATGGAAGAGCAAGTCTAGGTGCCAATACCCAGAACTCGACTCAAATCCACTGCTAAACATCACATTGATTTGAATTTCAGTCACCATCGATCATTTGTGGAAAAGATCTTTGCCAGTTCAGGAACACAAGAGAATGTGTTCCCAAGATTTTTCCTGTCTCAAGGATGTTCACCAAGCACACACCATCCAGGCATGCCAACATCATCAAGAGCACATGGCACTAGTTTAACAACACAATGGGCTAGGACATGCCTTGATCCATTCGTTACAACACTGTGTCCAACTAAAGAGTTTCCCATGAGGTTTTTAGTAGGATTATACATCAAGGCACAATGGCCATTTACAACATATAGCAATGGTGCTTCAAAACAAGCACCAAGAAAACACCATACATCAAGGTTGGCCTTGTCACAGTGTGTGGCATAGGCCTACAACCAAGAGACAACTGAGTCACATAGGCAAACCATCTAGCACTTTTGAGTGCATACAATCGAATTGAAAATATCACAAGGATACATTTCGCACACCCAAGGATAGGATTACATTCATATATGGGAACATACATGGTATTTGGGAATGCTACCCAAGCCTAAAAGGCTGTAGGACAACTACCCAAGCCCATCCTAGGCTAGAGGATTTAGGCCACCAAGAGCATACCATGAAGAACCATGCTATTTTGAGAAAAACATGTCTCCATCACGAAGCATAAATGATCATCTATCATTGCATCACTGTCTCAAAAGATACATGATCTACCGTTGCACTGAACCCATTGTGTGGGTAACATCGAACAAAAATGATTCGAGACACGAATGCAACGATCGAATAACGAAACACACCAACTGAGTATCCACCATCCTGCCATAGTGGGACCGCATTGCATTGGCCACTCCTGGGCCATTAGTATCCAGTGTGGCCAAGGATACCATTTCATGCCATCTGCTAGCCCAATATCTGCAGGGTCTAGGACAGATCACCATCCTCTATTAGTGCTCCCTCAGCGTTGAGAGGCAAACAAATCATGATGTACCTGCTGATCCATCATAGCCAAGGTATTGATAAATCCACAACCCAATGTTGGGATTCTGAGACCAAATAATCCATTCATGAAGGTCTCAAGAGCACATATCTTCCCCATAGACATAGTGCTCACCGAATCAACTGAGGTCACCACTGGCTACATCTTTGTACCTATGCTACCTGCAAACACTGAGACACAAGCTCAGAAACATAGAAGTTAGCAGGAACACGATTAGCACATCAGCCTCATACACAACTATCAAGCATGATCATATAACAAGGTCATATCACTCTTGCACATCATAAAAAATCAAGACCTCAACAACATGCATAGAGATCAATCATGCAAAACATTGATGGATGAATTACATCCCCACTCGAACAAACAATTTCATCATGAGGCACACTAGAGAGAGATAGCACACTCTCAGAATTTCAAGATTCATACACAACAATCATTCCTAGCAACTAACACTGGCCTCAACCAAGACCAAAATCTCAACACAATCGTATGAGTCATGGGCAATAGTCAATCGTCATCTCAACCCAAAAATAAGGTGGAAGACCAAGGTCTATCCAACAACAAGTCTACATCAAACTAATTCTCGCAATAATGAGCAACATCACGAAGGATGCATTCACAAGAAGACTCTCATCAAAAGAGGTGCGTTCTTAACAAGAACCAACAATAGGATGACCCACACTAGCATTCTTTGAATTAGAGTGACCAAGAAATGTCACCAATCAAAATAGTGATGCCACAAGCCCAAGGGCAACACCACCAGCTCAACAAAGGAGCACAACTCGCAAGGATCAACAATAAGGGCAATCATGCCTCATGCACAAGTTATCAAACAAGACAACAACCATTTGGCTTTGGGATGACACAAACAACCACCACATCCTCAACGTTCCCAACAATAAGTCATCATACTGCGTAAAACTTTAAGCCTTGCATTACAAACGATAGAAAAGACCAAGATAACACGCATAGAGTATTTGAACACGCAACCAAGAAGACGCATACACAAATATACCAACATACAATCGCAAGCACAAATGTACGAAGTCTACTGGCAACAGTCTTAGTCCACCCAGAACAAGGCTCACCAAGAGCACATGTCTGAAGGACCTCCATCCTGAGGTACCTAGGAACCATCTTGTCCCAATTTGTATTTTCCCATACTCACTGTATCTAGGGTGAGTGGGAGTGCCAAGGATATCATATCCTGCACGATTCAACAAATACCATCTCGAAACATGTCATCTGGGTGGAAACCGAAGTGGAGACTGGATCCGATTCATCCTAGATGAATCACTGGAGACCTGAGATGAGAGCTCCTTGAGCAACAAGATTACTGTGTTGCCAGTAGAACTCCTCTCAACCATATCGCATACAATCAAAACTAGTCCAACCACAAGTAAACAAGTGGAGGACATCATCACAACACCATCGTTTATATCCTCATGGAGAGAAACATACATCAGTTGCTCACAATTTCTCATCTATCCCCTCATGAAGAGCGGAGAACATTGCCATCAAGAAACTCTTCAAAAATACATAAGGATATGATCGTAGATCACCTAGGTATCAATCTGAAGGGACCATTAACCAAACAAGCTCAATGGAGTAACACAACCGAAGAGCACAAACATATCCCAACACAATTTCAAAACTCTCTGATACCATCTGTAACAACGTTGCTCCAACGTTGTCCGACACCCCAAGGAATTCACGAAGATCCAATGGATCTGGGGCAGAAGACCTGGGGAATACGCCTCAAGCAAGCAAGCATCTCACAAGTGAGTGCAAGTAGAAGCATAGCTTCTCAACGTACATGACAATGCACCTCATGGAGGGTAACCAACTCCAAAACGAGGACCATGCAAACAAGCACATACACAACCTTGTAGACAACATCGATGGGAGGGGAGACAATGCACCTACAAGTGGAGGTGCCTCACCTCCAGATCCCTCATGATCTGGTACAAGGTGTGGCCTGGCACCACACCAAAACTATCCAGTCTTAGCTGCCTACATATCTACGACCACCGTAGAATCAGGGCCATGTAGTTCTTCACGGTGAAGGGGGAAGGAAGAGGACTTAGAGAAGAGAGTTGCAACAGGAGGGTGTCCTGTTGCTAGCTTGGTACCACCAAGCTAGAATGGGTTTTCTAACACTTGAGCATCACCTGAGGGAGCCTCAAAGTGTTCCATGGCCCTCGAACCATGGGGAGAGCCCAAGAGAACCACCACTCTGGGACATCTCTCACATCAAATGTGGGTGTAAAAAGAAGCATGGTGTTAAAGATGCATGACCTTTGTAACAAATATTTTCAAATATTAAAATTACATTTGCTAAACTTCTAAATCTAAAAAGAAAGGTAGGACTTATGGCTTTAAAAAAAAGACTTATGAACACTTGGTAAATCTAACTTTATTTTTAATTTCCATAGAAAATTCTGATTAATTCTTCTTGATATTTAGTCTCTTGTGAGACACTTGCCAACCTTGGCATGTATTTCTCTAATTATTGTAACTTCCTATGGTGATCTCCATGATATTTGTTATCAAGGAAACATTTGGCAACCATAGCTTAAATTTCTAATAGCTTCCCATAGAAGTTATAACTTCTAGGATGGTTATGAATTAATAACCTTAGATATTTGTAATACCCTTAACTTTTAATGATTATTGTAACTACCCAAAGACACTATAAAAAAGCTTTAGGGGTTAAAAAGAAGGAGGAATTTTTGGAAGGATTTTGGGGTGAAACAACTTGAAGATTGTAAAAGCCTGGCTTGTTAAAGACATTTATTCAACTTCTTTGTTTTAATCTTGTGAGTTCATTTCTTCTTATATTTTTAGTTACTTAGCTACTTAGCTAATGGTTTAGATAGTATCATGCTTGGCATTTAATTTTAGGTTTTTCTTTAGGCTGTTTTTATAGCTCTATTTTTGCGCAATATTAGACTTCTATTAAATTAGCCATAGAAGAGCTCATGTTATTAATACGCCTCAAGAGCAATTTAATAGTAATGTCTTAACGAAATTGCCTGTTTTAAGCATACAAAATTTAGGAAAATCTTTGGTATTTTGAAAATATTAAAATAGATTCATTGTTTTAAAGTGTATTGCCTTGGTATTTCAATCTTAAAATTGTCAAATTTTTGAAGCCTCAATTGAATGCAATCTTTGAGAACTATTAACTAGCCAACATAGAGACTCATACTTTGTAGTTTATATAGTGATTTTGGGTAGTATACTAAAATTGTCTTTATGAAATTTCTTGTTGAGCTCAAAAGGTTTGAACAATTTGTAGTAGATTGAATTAGAATAAATTTATTGTGAAGTGTTTCATTGTGTCAATCTATTTTGCTTAAATATTTGAGATTTCACACAAATTTGCTTTCTTTTCTTTCTCTTTCTAAGTCCATTGAATCTCGCTCTATTTCTAGTTTTCTTATGGAATTTTCTCTTTGGGGGAAATTAGGAGTAGATTGACAGAATTGTGCTCAAATGTTTTTGCAAAATTTTACTTGTTACAAGTAGCATACTATAAGGACTATATAGACTAAGTGATTAGAAAAAATAGGAATCTCCAACAACTCACAATATTTGACAAAGACAACTAAATCTATTTCATGATAGCCGATTACACGTTCATACTTAACCCAACCATTTCAACATTCACAACAGCAAACATGCATACTCATGATTAGTTCGTTTCATAACTATTGAGTCTATTTAGAGATATATGGGCCTTGGTGTTGCCAAAGACCAGCAAGCACCTAAACCTTGTTTGAAGAACACGTTCGATCCTATGAACCCCAAAGGTCACAAGACCCCGAAGGATACAACTTTGGCAATCTGATCCTAAACAATCGTTAACAACCATGTCACTAGAAAGACATGTTACCCATGCCTGAAGGTAGTCCTCTAGTAAGGTTGACATAGTTAAAAATAAACTAAATTCACAAGAATAAATTTTTGTGGGTCCCACTAGAAAGACATGTTTACCCATTGATGAGTGGTGAGGTACCCCTACACTCAACCATACGAATACGAGCATTTTCATGCGTGATCCGGTCGAACTTCACAGACGGACTAGTTGTGGACCTAGACAGTTAGCCTTAGGTTGCAGTTCACTATCTTCCCACCTGGACTAGTATTAGCTTTGTCACGTATGGTTTAGTCCAGAGTGGGGTGTATGATGTGTTCTAACCTAATGCTACTCCTGAAGGCAATGGAAAGTAATGTTATCTAAGCTAGGAGGAAAAGGGTAAGAGAATCTAAGCTAGCCTAAGTGCGATGAGCATCCGTTCCTTAATCATCTGTACACATCTTGGACTTCGTGCATGACTACCACTGGGATTACCAAGCGCATGGCCTAGGTACGCTACTGAGTTACCAAGTAGTCACACTTAAATGCTCATGATTAAGTCGTACTCATTCTGCGTTTAACATGAGATAAGGGTGAGAGAGATTAACTAAGAAAGCAATAAATAACAATTAATTAAATAATTAATTAAACTAAGTGAATGCTACGATGATGAAGTAATCTCGATCTTTATTTTTCCGGTCATGTGTGTGTCCAAGTACGTCACACTCGAATAAGGATGTCGTACAATTACAATCACCACATTGTGGGCAAACACTAGGAAATTATTCTATCTCTAGAAGGGAAAAACTACCAGAGCTTTGCTAAGAAACTAAAACTAGATGCAAAACAAGGGAGAGCTGCCTCTTATTTATAGAACTGGCAATGGGCTACGATATCGCGGTCACCCAAAACGCGACTCATCATACCCCCACGACTAAATGAAAACTCGTCCTCGAGTTACAATTATTACACAGTGGGTAGGTATGGGATTATTGGATGGTGAAAATGGGACTACACCGCAGTGTGAAATGAAAACAAAACAAAATGAAGACACAACACAAAATGTTCTACATTTACAAAAATGGATGGAACTCATGTAGTTCCAGGTGGTGGTGGCTCCTCCATTAGTGTCTTCCCTTTGTCGTGTGCTCCAGGTTTTTGGATTTCATGGCGTTGAAGTATGGCCTAGAGTTTCTCCTCTTGTAATGCCTTTAGTACCTTGGTGCACGTGTAAGTTTACGCTTGTGCCATAGAGGCATCCCAGTCAGCCTTCTCTTTTTCTTCCACCACCCTTTTATTTTCTATCAATAGTTTATTAAGTTGCTCGGTTCTGAAAGTGTCCAGCTGGATTTGAGCAACCTTTGGCCCTATATTCAAAAGGTTTAATACTTCCGAAATGGCTTGAATAGAGAAATCAACAATCACACCACAATTGCTAACAGTGGTGCCTTACTCCCTATTGTGTCAGAATTGGTACGTCTCTCCTAGGTACTAGGCCCGCTTTCAGAGAGGGTAGGCCATAAGGGAGATCCTTTGAGGTGATCCCTAACCACCTCAGGAGCAAACTCTGCAAAATATTTGAAGTTCAATTCCACAATCACAGTAGCAAATGTGGACTTTTCATGGATGGCCTAAACACAATCTTGAGGCAATGTGAGATGTTGTCCTTGTTCAAGCGCTGCAACAGCTCCTCCTTCTACCTGCTCGGACCGTACGATAGGAGGATCTTCTTGATGAATGCTAAATGATTGTTCCTCCTATTCTGCATGTTGTTCAGCAGGATCTTGTCTTCCACCTCTCTGAGATCGTTTGCTTCCACCTTGAGACGGACCTTCCTATTGTCCACGTTTCAGGGCCATCTGCAATCACATGGGGTCAAGCGTTAGTAAGGTTGTTTTTGAAATTAAGTTATACCTTACTGCTTGCCTTAATTAATTAATTTTTTTATCTTCGTGTGATCTTGCTCGAAAGATTGTAATAATGAGTCCTGTGACTTAGGTGGTTTCCAATTTTTAGTTTCCCGGTATACCTAAGGGTCAAATGATTTTTAGGCACACTTATTCTAAGTGTTATAGCTAATTACCCTAGATGATGTCCTTTGGGCAATGATAAATTCCAAAAAGGTTAGGCGCTTTTCAGTAGGTGTCCCTCCCCCACGACTAACCTAAACACTCTAAGTTCAAGTATGTTCAAATGAAATTAAAATCAGAGTACCAGCAAGCGAGATATAGTGAGCAAGTCAAGGGTCGCTCAATCGCAAGTTGTAGAGAAAAAAAATTTGAAAACTCCCTCGTGCGAATGGCAAAAATGATGCTAAGTGTTGTGGGGGGTCACTGATTTATAGGTTGTGGGGATGCAATATCATAGCCCTAATAACATGAGGCACAACAAAAATACCGAATTTTTAAGATTTTTTGGAAGATAAACTATGAAAATAAGGACATGTGGCACATGTTAAAGGTTACTAGGGTAATTCCATTAATTCAAAAGGCATAATTAATGATGATGGTGTGGATTTTATCAATAAGAACCTTGGGTGGTGAGAAAAAGGCTATGTAATGGTACATCAGAACGTTGAAATTTACAGGGATAATAGTAGGGAAAGAGCGTTATGAAAGTTAGGTTGAGGATAAGAAATGGTGTGTGTGAGCTATGTCATAAGTGAAAATTACGAAAGATTACACAAGTGGGTCCTCCCCAAAGTAGGTTCCAACCTATAGTGCCCTTGTGTAACCACACTTAAAGTGTTCGTGGGCACTTGATGAGTGGCGAGGTACCCCTACACTCAACCATACGAATACAAGCGTAACATGCGTGATCCAGTCGAACTCCGTAGACTAAGTGCCTACATGCCTCATGGAATACTTAAGGTTAATTATTCATTATCTTCCCAGACTTACTTGTATTTGTCACGGTGTATGGTTAAGTCTGAGGTATATGATTTTTATGTCTTTTTCAATTTTATCTCCTATGCTAGTGAGGTAAAGGGTTGAAGAGACTAATTACTACTCTAACTAACTAACTAAGTCTAAATTAACCTAGTGTCAGCATCCGTTCCCACTTACTGTTCACACCCTGAACCAATGCAATCACGGTTACCAAACGCTAGTCGTTGCTGGGATCACCACACGTAATGCACGTGCTCGAAGCGATTGTACTGAGGCACTTAACTAGGAGAGAATGGTTGAGAGAGATTTAATTCCTAATAAAGCATGTAAATGATAAACAGTAAATAGCAATAAATAAAATCCTAATTAACATATTCCATGCACTGCAAGGTTTATCCAAGAAGTTCATCTTTATTGTCGTACACAAACTTGTGTTCAGGTACAATGTCTGCTCGAATAAAGATCCGTTCACTTTGGAGTTCCTACTGCGGGCACATGGAAAATATTCTATCTCTGGAGAGATCAAATTGCCAAAGTTTCACTATGGTCTAAACCTACGATAGAAAACAAGGGAGAGCTACCTCTTATTTATAGATATGACAACGCACTGCGATATCGCGTATGTGATATCACGGGAGACAACGTGATATTGCGACGATCGCAATATCGCGGCCCATACACGATATCGTGGGGGACGACACGATATCGCAACAGCTGCGATATCGGTCCCATCATACCCCCATGACTAAATGAAAATGTGTCCTTGAGTTCCTTACAATAATATCGGGAAGGTATGGGATTATTGACTCAAAAAGAACTAATGGGATGACATGTGAACAGATCACCATTATAAGACACAACAAAACTGGTGTTCCTGACAACAAGAGTGAACACCTTATTACATTGACATCAAGCCTCATTTGGCGGCCGAGAAAGAGAGAGAGAAAGAAGTTTCGTTGCTTCCAACGCCAAGATTGTGCTTTTCGTTGTCCATCCATAAGCGCACTATCGATCTTGCTCCTTGCATAGCTGCTTCAGCACTGCTCCATTCCAAGTGTTCTCTCCAGATCCAATCCTTTATTGTATGATTACCATCTGCACACACAACACAGTCTTTATATTAGCAAGAGTAAATAAATTTCAATGCAGTTTATACCTTTCTTCGGTGAAAGGTCCATTGGCTGAGTTGTGGTATGGCTAATTGCAGGTCTGGAGATATAATATTGATAACTACTGAAGGTGTAGGGGTTAGGAGAATATTGAAAACATTGTGCCTCGTACCCACATGACTAATCGTGAACCTCCGGTAGCAACAGAATGGAGAGAAAAAAAGAACAAGAAAGATGGAGAAAAAGAGACAATTGTAACGTCAATGATATGGATGTCAAGATGGAAATGAACAAAATAAAATGGATTGCAAAAATGTTAGGGAAAAGAATTTAACTGATGCACCAAATAGGAATGTCAGTGGGTCCTCCCCAAAGCAAGCTCATGCCCTTAATGCCCTGACAAACCCACATTCAAAGAGTCCGTAGGCTCTGGGAATGTCATTTGAAACAAGAGTTAAAGTCTTAACTGCAAGAATTTACCAAAAAGAAAATAATGTATCCACCAAAATATACACTAATGATACAATTGGCAATGAGGTGAATAATGGAGAGAAGGGTGGAGAGAAGAGAATGGAATGGAATCCCAAGAACAAGGTGGTGTATAGCCCCTTGTGTGTTTCATGATTAATGTGACTTAGCAGATCCCATTCCAAGTCCGACCTCAAAAAAACCACATCCAGTGACTTCGCATTAATGCAGTCGGCCAATCCATCCTCTTGAATAACAAGAATGCCTCTCCAAAGAGCCACCACCATTTCGACGAAACAAAGAAGGAGAGAATGGGAAGCGAGAAGGGCCTTAGTTAGAGGGAACGTTTTTAGTTCCATAACCAATGCTTGTAGCCCAAATGATTATTCCGTCTAAGGCGTGTGCTTTGAATTCTCACTTTTTTTTATGTGTTTATGCATGAGAACCACACCATGCAAAGACTTTGTTATTTTTATTTGCTCAGCTTCCCGATGATTGGGTAACATTGAAATGGTAAGAAAAATCAAGAATCAAACATCCAAGCACCCAAGAGAATGGCCAACACAAATGCACCAAGTTCCCTTAAATTCACACCCTTTTCAATCCTTGAGTCCTTTCTTAGTTTGAGAAGTACCCAGTCACCGATTCGTTAGAGTTCTTATTAAAAAAGAATTGTACATTTCCAAGCCGAGAGAGACCATAGAAACTAGTGGATGGATGGATGAAGTGAACTCATTGCCTGCCATATCAAAAGAAGCATACTTTAATATCAACATCATGACTTAAAGATAAAAACCAAACATTCACAATCAAGTGGAAAAATAGTTCATATCATCATGAAGAACACTTATTGGATGACAAACTTATAGGGTGGATAACACACGCACACACCCAAAAAATGAAAAAGTATAACGATGTTGAAAAACAAAAACAAGAAAAGTTAAAGAAATTTGTAAAACAAAAATGTGGAAAACAAAAACTTGTAAAACAAAAACATGGAAAAAAAATGCGTAAAACAAAAACGTGGACAACAAAAAACATGTAAAACAAAAATTAAAAAGAACTGAGGACCCCAAATGATTAGCATAGGTGGCCGTCTCCCCCATGAATGAATGGAAAGGGAGAGATCCGAAATAATGAACGTCTATCTGAATTTCTTAACAGTGCCCAACTTCTCCCAACTGATGTTCTTAGGTTTAGGGATGAAAGTTGGCAACACTCATATTCCAAGGTATCTATGCTTTCGCTGTTGGCATGGGTTATTTGCTACATATATGCATCTTTGTCTCACAGTTTCAAGGGCACACTGGTTACATGGAGGAGATGTTGTGCATTCCTCCATGTCATCACCCAATGAGTCACTGTATGTGATGCATGGAACTTTCTTCTTCTCAATCTTTCCATAAATATTTACCTTAGATATCTCCAAGGAAAGATCACGGATCCCTAGGTATGTATCTATTGTACTCAGCCATGGCCTTTCCATTATAATTGGGAACTCCCCTTTATTGCTGTTAACTTCTATCACCAGGAAATCAGCTAGGTAAGACCAACCACACACAGTGGTAACGATGTCCTCCACCAATCCCAAGGGAATGGTGATGGACTGGTCTACCAGCTCTAGTTGAATGTTTCTCTTCTTAAGTTGGGACAGGTTCCAAGCTTGATACATTTCTCGTGAGATTAAGTTAACTCCGGAACCTGAGTCAAGAAGAGCCTTATGTGGTTCATTCCCAGTGACTTGGAGGTAGATTGAGGGACTTTCAGGATCAGATAATTTCCTGGGAAGGTGGCCTACCTTGATCCAGTCAGTTATGGTATGTGTTAACATAACCGTATGTGTTAAGCTCTATTATTGGACTAAAGGGTGCTCCAAAGCCTCATGTGTTGGAGGAGTGTACCTAGACTCAACCGCTTGTTGTTGTGAGAGCTTGTCTAGGCTTTTGGTTTTGAAGAAGGCTCTTCTCTTTTTGCGGTTGTCAGAACCAGCAGCGGGTTGAATGTTTACGACTCTCATAGCATTTCGTGGCTATGGTTGAATGGGGAGTTTCCCTTGCATTGTTAGAGCAGGAGGTGTTATGGGAACTACCAGTGGAAGAGCTACGGATGGATTAGGAGGATGGTATGGGTATGGAGCATCTTTCAGAGGAGAAGGAGCCCTTCTAAAGTACTCTCGAACTTGGTAGTGACGTTGGGGAGTTGTGTGACCCATGGAATCACTTGGAGAAATCAGCTGCTGCACATAGGATCCATATGGATTTGGTTGCCGATAAGGGTACTGTTGTTTCGGCGGTGGCATCCCCCATGACTGTGCGTATTGCCACTGCTAATGTTGCCCAATGGGTTGTGGTGGAGTTCCACTTGGATAGTATGTCAATGTTTGGTGGAACTATCTTGGGTTACCTTGAGGATAAGGTAACCTTCGGGGTGTCTACCGTTTGTTGAGTCTCAAGTTGAGTGCGTACACCCCAGACTCTTGTAGATGTGAGATGATTGGACAACACCCCTTAGGATGGTCATAGTGGTATATCTCACATCCACCGTCATTGTCTGTGTCTAAATCCACAACCTCATCAGAGATAGTTATTTTCCCCTTACCCTTGTCACGTGCAGGGCCTGAATCTCTCTGCTTTGTCTTGTCTTGGTCACTACTTCGTTCCTCCTTAGACTCCTCTACAATCTTTAGGATAGTTTTAATTTTACTATCTAAGGAGCTCCATACTTCATCTACCTTAGCTGATACTTCTATTATTATCTTTTGAATCGGCAAGGTTTTTCTGTTCACCAACTCTTCGAGTGGTGACTCATCCTCTTCATCGCAAAATCTCACTCCCTTCTTTCGAAGAGAGGGGTCATGGTTATATTCTTCCGCACTCTCTCTTTTTCATAGCTTCCCTTCTTCTTTGGCTACTTGCTTCAACAAGCGATGAATTTCATGGAATCTAGGTTCTGATAATCTCCCTTGGGCATAAGTCCTAAGGGTTCTCCTAGTTTTATACCTTAGCCCATCTACGAGATGGTGAAGCTGATCCTATTGTGTGTAACCATGGCCCACACAACGATGTAACAATGCGTAGTAGTGGCCCATGGCAGCATCCAAGGGTTCATGAGTACCTTGCTTCCATCCTTAGATCTGCTTACGCAAGTTAGACACTCTGGAGTACGTTTGATATTTATTGTTAAAGAGTTCTAACAGCGTAATCCACCTCCTAATGGTTTCTGGTTCTAAGGACCGATACCAACTCTCTACTTCCTTTGTGAGTGTCCTGGGAAACAACATTAGTTTCTATCACTCGTTTTCTATGTTTTGCAAGGCACAGGCATTGTGGAATGCTTGTAAATAATTTTGCTGATCCGCGTTGTATCCCCCTTCGAAGCATGGGATATTGTTCATGTCTAAGCACTTGATTCAACTATCTTTTAAATGCCTTGTTGGTATTCTCACTGCCTCCATTATATTCAGCATGCTTTGGGTGGCAAGTAGGGGTTCGTCATGATCATCTCTTTCATAACGTCTATGATGTCTACATTGTTCCCTACTTTCCCTTCATGCATGTCCTTGTCCTCTCTCTTGACTCTCTCATCAAGGTCTCTCATTTTATCTACCTCTATCCTCACCATTGTGCTCGTGATGGCTGCGCCCAGATGTGGAAAGAGAGGACAAGTGATGTGATGAAGGGGAAGAAGAAGGAGAACCAGCGCCAGGGGGGGGTTTCCTACCTTCTCTTCCACTATTATGGTCCCAATCGTGATGACAATCTAAGTGCCCATCCTTGTCATGTGTCGTTGTTCCCTTAGTGAACAACTAGTGTTCACGGGGATCAGAACCAGGGTTGTGTATCGTGGACCGTAGGTTATGATACCCCACCTCCTCACTTTCATTAGGAGGGGGAACATCTTTCAATAGAGAACCCGTTATGAGTGGTTCACCATCTCCCATTTCACTTAGGACGTGTGGGACCTCTTTGCCCTTCAACAGTGTATGTTGGCTCTCTTGCCTTGAGTCCCTCATACGTTGTAAAGCCGTGGGATGGTAATCCCTTATGTCAAAATCACCTACAATGTATTCAGCGTAGAGCTGAGTCATGCTGATCTATGCTAAATCATGGAGAAGCATGTTGGGGACTACACGATCTAGAGGTAACACAATGTTAACTTGCAAGTCTCTCTAGCGCATCTTTTCATCTTGATAGAAGATAAAAGTAAAGTCTGGAATATATTCATCAGGATGAGTATATTCCACCCTATATTGTTGAGGAACTGACGAGTTTAGTTTATGTGTTTTAGATTGCCGACTGCTTCTTGTATCCCTAGGTGGTGTATTGCTCTTGTGAGAAGAAGAAGAAGACATTGTGTCTTATCGGTGTGTTGATTAACCGTTATATAATTTTTCGTTTAATTAACCCTAAGGTTCGTTTAAGCTCCCAACGATGTGAGTGATCTCTTATGTTCTACTTAGCGCACAAACAATTAATCCCTGGCAATGACGCCAATGATGAGTGGCAAGGTACCCCTACACTCAACCATACGAATACGAGCATAACATGCGTGATCCAATCGAACTCTGCAGACTAAGTGCCTACACACCTCATGGAATACTTAAGGTTAATTATTCGTTGTCTTCTCAAACTTACTTGTATTTGTCACAGTGTATGGTTAAGTAAATTTGAGGTATATGATTTTTATGTCTTTTTCGGTTTTATCTCCTATGTTAGTGAGGTAAAGGGTTGAAAAGACTAATTACTACTCTAACTAACTAACTAAGTCTAAATTAACCTAGCGTCTGCATCCATTCCCACTTACAGTTCACACCCTGAACCAATGCAACCATGGTTACCAAATGCTAGTTGTTGCTGGGATCACCACACATAACGCACGTGCTCGAAGCGGTCATATTGAGGCACTTAACTAGGAGAGAAGGGTTGAGAGAGATTTAATTCCTAATAAAGCATGTAAATGATAAACAGTAAATAATAATAAATAAAATCCTAATTAGCCTATTCCATGCACTGCAAGGTTTATCCAAGAAGTTTGTCTTTATTACCATACACAAACTTGTGTTCAGGTACAATGTCTGCTCGAATAAATATTTGTTCACTTTGGAGTTCCTACTGCAGGCACATGGAAAATATTCTATCTCTAGAGAGATCAAACTACCATAGTTTCACTATGGTCTAAGCTTAGGGTGGAAAACAAGGGAGAGCCACCTCTTATTTATAGATATGACAGTGCACCGTGATATCGCATACGCAATATCACAGGGGACGACGCAATATCGCGTACGCAATATCACGAGGGATGCGATATCGCGACGACCGCGATATCGCATACACAATACCGCATATCATGGCCCATGCGATATCGTGTCCCATCAGCACTAGAAGGGTTAAATGTAATCCGTACTAATTCCACAAAACACACACATGTAAATATCACCGAAATGAGGTAAGAGTTCAATGTTACACACGACACAAGCTACAATTACATGAACAGTGAGATGAGACGAAGTATAGACGGGATCGTAGAGATTAGGACATGAGGTAACTGACCCAGGGCATAGTGAATCTTGTGTGTAAAGCATGATTAAGGTGTCATTAACCCATCATTCTGAGATCAGGACCAAGTCCATTCCTCTAATCAGTGACATCGCATTGTTTCATCCCATGATGAGCAACTATGAGAGTACCATAACAACAAGGCATACGATCACTTGGTGTTTTGTTCAAAGGAGGAATGGTTTTTGTTTTGTGGCACTTCCTTTGTTTTTGTTTTTGTTTTTTTTTTCTGATTGCTGAATCCAGAGAAGCTGCCAACCTTCAGGCATGGGTACATGTCTTTCCAGTGGGACCCCCTAGAATAGCATTGGATTTTTGAGTGCCCTCTTGATTACTCTTACTCCCATTTTTCATTAGATCTACAAGGATCTTAGTACATCCACGTTGCATGATAACTCCCACAGATGTCACCA
This sequence comes from Gnetum montanum, assembly GCA_015680685.1. Lineage (NCBI taxonomy): Eukaryota > Viridiplantae > Streptophyta > Gnetopsida > Gnetales > Gnetaceae > Gnetum > Gnetum montanum. The sequence continues at coordinate 180,311 of MNCI01007422.1, forward strand.
AAGAGAATCTGCAAGTCCCCTTGATGTCACACCCTAATCATTCCCTCTTGATCCATCCTTCTTCATTCAGGGTACAATGAACACAAAATTAATTCTACATTTTGAAAATGTCAAAAATATCATTTTACCCTCGAACAGAACCTCTTATTTGTAGAATGGATGAGTGGGTGTAATGGGCTCACTGTCCAAATAATTGATTTCTCGAAACTTAATAACATAGAACACACCTGAACCAATGATCCACATGAGTGTTTTATTCATAGATGAGATTACTTACAAAAAGGGTAAAAAGACAAAAATACTAAAAAAAACAAAAAGATAAAACGAAAAAGTTGAAAAATGAAAAACTGGAAAACAAAAATTAAAAAACTAAAGAAAAATAAAAAGTATTTATTAATCCTACTTCTTATTAATATGGGAGGTATCCCCCATAACTAATTGGTTGAGGATGGCAAGGATTAATAAATGGAAAATGAGGATCCTTGCATGTTGGAAGTATTGGAGCTTGGCCATACTTACCCCATCGGGGTTCACACACTTGATTATAATGAGCATAGTGGGGCAATTTTTGCGATGTAGTTCTCGGATAACGAATTGACCCACTATGATATTTGTGACCGTTAGATGGTATGCAAAAATTGGGATGATGCCTTCCATGACTGTGTTCATTGGGTCGTATCGTTGTTGGAGTGTGAGTTGGTGGCCCTGATGCATTTACATGAGGCATTGGATTCGAAGATGAGGGTGCATCATAGTGTTGGACTTGTGCTGAGTTGGAAGATGCAGTGGCCTCGGAATTGTGTTGTCCCTTCTTACGGTTATGTTTAAAGAAGGGGTGCTTTGGATGTTGAGGAGGCCTCTCACTACTGTTGGCAGTAGTAGCACAAGCAACGTTCGTGGGTTGTGGTGGTGGTGCAGGCACCTTAGGAACAGTTGGTGGCGATATGGAAGGAGGGAAAGGATGAGAATGTTGAAAGTCAGGAGGAGTATAAGGTGCACAAGGTGGTGGTTGTGTTGGAGGCATGGGTTGATAGTATTGAGGAGAATGGTACTGTGGTGAGATAAAGTGTGTTGGCCCAGTTGGAGAAACAAGATGTTCAACAAGATAAGCATTTGGGTTTGGATGATATGAAGGGTACCTCTAGTTTAGTGGTGGATTCCCCCACAACTGGTATTGTTGCCACTGTGATCGAACACAGTATCTCTGTACGAACTCTAGATGTAGCATGTTTCCCTAATGCTCATGTAAATGTAACAATATTGGGCATTAGCCTTTGGGGTGATCATACAGGCATATGTTGCATTCATACGTATGATTGGCAGTTGAGCTCCTATTTTCCTTATCCCTTCTTTCTGATTGTCTAATGTTTTGTCCTGCTTCTTGGGTTGTCAAAACTCTATCTCCAATGATATCAAAATATTCTCCATACTTTTTATGCGTCCATTCCAACATCTTATTGATCTTTGCCTCGACCTCTTCTAATGTTTGTTGTGTTGGCAAAGATGATGTTTCTATCTTGAGATTGGTTGGTTTCTTCTTTTTATGATTATGGACCTTTGTTAAGTTGAGATTTTGGTCCCATTGATGTTTTTCAACACTCTCCCATCTAGCCAATTCTCCTTCTTCTTTTGCTACCTATTTAATAATCTATTGGACTTGATGGGTTTGTAGTTCATATAGTTGACCTTGGGCATACATTCCTAAGGTTTCTCTTGTTGAATCACGAAGCCCATCAATAATATGGTACATTAGCCTTTCCTCGGAAAACCCATGGGCTGGATAGTTGTTTAACAGTGCATAATATCTTTCTAAGGCCATGTCCAAGGGTTCATGTTGTGCTTGTTTCCATCCTTAGATTTGTTTCCTCAAGGCTGATACTCTTGCGTAGGTTTGATATTTTTCATTAAAGACTTCTACCATTGTTGACCAACGTCGTATTGAATTTGGTTTTAATGATCTATACCATACTTTTGCTTGGTCAACGAGTGTCATAGGAAAGAGCTTAAGTTTCTTCCACCTGTTGTCAATATTATTCCATGTGCAAGCATCGTAGAAGGCTTGTAAATGTTGATGCGGATCTAGGTCATAGCCTCCTGAAAGTTTAGGAAAGTTGTTTAAATCGAGCCTGGGTAGACGGCTCTCTTTATGATGCCTACGTGAGATTCAAACAGCCTCTTGTATTTGCGTTAAGCTTGTAGTGGCCAGTGGGGGTTCATCATCATCGGGTAGGTTATGCTTTCATGTGTTGGGATGATGTTGCTTGTGTTCATGTTTATAAGAAATCCCCACCTCGGGTTGCGTACTCCAATCTTCATCGTCATATAGTTCTTTGGTTCTCCAATGAACTTTCTTACTAAGCATGGCATTATCGTAATCTTGTAGAAGAGGCATGGTTGTGAAGTTGTGTGTTAATTTATATGTGACTTTTTAATAATTATTTTTTTCTAAGAGATGTATCGTTAATTTCTATACAACGACCTTGTATGATATAACTAATCTAGATAACTAGCATCGTCCCCGGCAACGGTGCCAATGAAGAGTGACGAGGTACCCCTACACTCAACCATACGAATACGAGCATTTTCACGCACGATTTGGGTCGAACTCCATAGACGGACTAGTTGTGGCACCCAGACAATTAGCCTTAGGTCGCAGTTCGTTGTCTTCCCACCTGGACTAGTATTAGCTTTGTCATGTATGGTTTAGTCCAGAGTGAGGTGTATGATGTGTTCTAACCTAATGCTACTCCTGAAGGCAATGGAAAGTAATATTATCTAAGCTAAGAGGAAACAGGTAAGAGAATCTAAGCTAGCCTAAGTGCAATGAGCATCCATTCCTTAATCATCCGTACACATCTTGGACTTCGTGCATGACTACCATTGGGATTACCAAGCACATGGCCTAGGTATGCTATTGAGTTACCAAGTAGTCACACTTAAATGCTCGTGATTAAGTCATATTCATTCCACGTTTAACATGAGATAAGGGTGAGAGAGATTAACTACGAAAGCAATAAATAACAATTAAATAATTAATTAATTAAACTAAGTGAATGTTGCAATGATGAAGTAATCTCGATCTTTATTTCTGGTCATGTGCGTGTCCAAGTACGTCACACTCAAATAAGGATGCCGTATAATTACAATCACCACATTGTGGGCAAACACTGGGAAATTATTCTATCTCTGGAAGGGAAAAACTACTAGAGCTTCGCTAAGAAACTAAAACTAGATGCAAAACAAGGGAGAGTCGCCTCTTATTTGTAGAACTGGCGGTGGGTTGCGATATCGCGTATGCGATATTGTGACCGCGATATCGCGGTCGTCCAAAACACGACTCATCACCCATGCTTGAAGGTAGGTGACATCTCAAGAATCTAAAAAATCATAATAAAAGTGCAATGAATAAAATCCTTCCTTAGACAATACAGTAAGTGTTAATACTCCTTACAACAGTGGTAGCCTTATAGTTGTAACTCTTAAAGATTGGATAATGTGATGTCACTAGAAAGTGGTTTGAACTTAGTTTGAATCTTGGAAAGATGGGCTAATGCTTACTTTAACCATTAATAACACATAATGATCCATTATGACTATGGTAAAATACCTGACATCCTAAGTTCAACAATTCTTTTTCTAGTCCATCTCACCTTACTGTATATTTAATCACAACTTGTGGTTTTGTCTAATATAGCGTTATTTTCCCAATCTGGCGATACTAACATGTGTGTTTTGCTAGATGAGTATGTCTTACATTCAACTCCTTGAGTGTCTAAGGACACTTTGAGGCATGGTTATACAAGGGCACTAAGGGCTAGAGCTTACTTTGGGGAGGATCCACTTGTATAACTATTGTATCTTATCCCTGGCAAGTGATTCCACATCATCCTAAGCCTTCCATCAACAATAAATGCTAATAAAAACTTCCCTTACCAATTCAATACATCCATTCATACACCAAGAGTTTAGACCCATCTATTCTCCATCCAAAATGCTTAATGAACTTTCATAGTTTGAGATTCCTTCTTTATGCACTTTCTATGCCAAATCCTTGAAAAATATGCATCATTAATAGCCCAAGATCCTCTAGACATGTGATGAGATGTGATATGCATAAGCTACGATATCGCATACGCGATATTGCAACTGCTGTGATATCACGTCATCCCCTGCGATGTCGCGTATGCAATATCGCGATCCGTCACCAAATCTATAAATAAGAGGTGGGCACTCCCCTTATTTCCCATCTTGGTTTAGAAGTAGGGAAACTTTGGCAGTTTGATCACTCCATAGATAGAAT